>JAPKLW010010314.1:0-11390 GCA_026898455.1 Plectranthus barbatus | reverse complement strand
CTGTGTAACCAGCTGAGTGCAAGAAACGATTAACCACATTTTCCGCTGCTAAGTTATACCCTGATAATCCGGGACCAACAAGACCCCAGATACGCGCGCACGAATGGTGGGAGGCAGCCCAGCCGCCACCGTTGCCACCTGTGCCGCCGCTGGCGGTGCGACCGGGCATCACCTGCTGTTTGGCTGAATCTGAACTGATGCTAAAACTATCGTCGGATCTGAATTGTGTTCTTCGTCTCTTCGTTCCTCAAGATCTCAGATTATTACAGAATATAAAAAAATAGAAAATAAAAAAATAGATCTAAATCTATTACATGATTTTCCCTATTAAATCTAACCACATATTTTCTAGTGGTGAAAAACTGATCCAAAACGAGAAGGCCACGAGAACAAAACAACCACGACAATTTAAATCCATCAATTAACATACATATTTATTTAATTTCAATTTATCCAAGATAAAGCCTAAGAACATGAACCTCGCTCTGATACCAATTGTAGGGTTTGAGTCTATGAATGACAACATGAGTTGCCATTACTACATTTTTGCAAAGGATCGTTTTTGGATACCAGGAATAAATTTCAATTAAATAAACCATGCGAGCCTATGCATGCTCCTACAAAATTATTTGCAGAGGATGGAATTTTTGAATACCTGATCTTCACCATTTGATCTACAGATCTAGATCGGAGCCAATAATGATGAAGTAACTCTAGATCTGAATCTCAACAATGGGGTTGGAAGTTGTTCCTACAGATCTGATCTTCTGATTTGTTCCCTTGCTCCTTGGAAATCTGGTGAGGATTATCTAACAAGTTGGATCCGAGATCTGTAGAAATCGATCAGTTTCTCCCTCTGGATTAGCCGCGTCATTCTCTCTAAATTCACTCAATATACTGAATCACTTGATCTGATAGAGAGATGGCATATATATACAGTGTTAGGGTTTTGAGAAACCCTAACCCTAATGGGATTGAGTTGTTCATGAGCCAGACCAGGGATCAGATGCAAATAATTAAGTGGGCCCTCTTTATTAATTAATTCTTCCTTGTTCAACCCAGAACATAATTAATTAATAAAACATTGTTTTAACCTTCACCACGGTAACAATGCTGGCTCACCCCTTTATTACCACGTTATTAGGAACGGGTTGCACCAAACTAACATGATCCACATATTTAAGGTTTTGGATATTCATTAATTAATTTGGCTTATGACAATCAGCCACAATTAATTAATCTCTTATTTTCTGAGTAATACCACTCACTCCTTTTCACATATGCCTGAATTAAATAATTCAACCTGCTGGGTTTAGCATAACGAACCTTGTGAGCTCCTTAGGGAATGTCACCATCCTGAAACGTATATGCTTACCTAAACGTCTAGCCTAAGCAGGCCACACACAAATTTCCAATAGCCAAAATACGAGTATAAGAGTACATGTAAGACTCGCCACCATGGAAAATCAAAGTGTGGTCAATCTGTGTGTGCCCCTTATCCTTAAGTTAGATTTAAGATCATAGGAAGTATGTTAGGGATCTGGCTCATTCATATGTCAATGAGAATGGCACATCCCACTGTTGATCCCATCAATACATAACCATGTACCGACACATCAAGTAGCTAGGATAAGCCCACTTATGAACCGATGTGTCGTAGCCTAGACCGACAGCCCATCCAGGGACTGTCTCAGCTGTGATACTGTTTATATCTCGCTGGGTCAAACGATTCATGTGATCCTCTGAGATCTCCTACACACCATATGGTCATTCCTATAGGCGAGATAATAGGATATTATGGTTCGTTGTATGTTTGTTTCATCAGACAGCGAGCATCGTTGTAGCGAGACATATATGAAGACCAGTGTACAAAACACTTAATCATATATGCTTTCAGTATACAATCCCAACAGTTCTTTGGATTAATCCCTTAGGAATCCAGACTTTCCTGATCTTGAGAGTCTTTTAGTCATCACGTTTCACTACCTTTCCCTTCCTCTTGAAATAATGCATTGAATTTTCATGAGAAGGTGTAGTTGTGTTCGTAATAGCCTTCTTAGTCTTTTGAAAGCGAGTTGTATTAGACTCAGACCTCAAGTAAGTGTTCCTCTTAGTTGGATTGTTTGCTGGCTTCCTTGCAATCTCAGCAGATTGTTTAGCCTTGTTGGGTTGTGAACGAACCTTCCTAGCATATGGAACAGTCTGTTGGGTTACATTTACTAAGTTTGTTGACTTCCTCTCAACATTCTTCTGAACATTCCCAGTTTTTGGAACATAGATTATCTTTTTTTATTGTTGGGTGTCAGCATTGCTCGAATCACTTTCTTCATAACCAATCCCAGCAAAATCATTTGAACTTCTTTGAGCATGCAAAACCTCATCATGGTCTCTCGTGCTTTTTGAAAATCAACATAGACATTGAACTTGCACAGAGTTTTTGCTCTTTAGAACTTCAGTCTCCTCTTTTAAATTTTTGAAAGCGTGGAGAATTCAACTCTAAGTTTTAAAAGTTCCTCGTTTGCTAACGTAGATTTTTCAATTTCATCGGTCAAATTGAAAGCTGAGATTGCTAATGCATCCTTTGAAGCATAAAATTTTGAAAATTATTTTAATAGAAATTTGACTCAGCAGTGTCATGCAAGTTTGCTGAACTAGAAGTAGTAGACACAATAAGATTTACTACCTAATTGTCCGTGACTGCTAGTGCATATTCTTCCACTTGTTCTTCGTCAACATCTTCATCATCATTTATTCTAGCCATGAACACCATCAGATCATTTTTCTCATCTTCTTCTGAGGAGAAACTACCATCATCGTAGTCTGGAATATCTGGAATTTCTATTTGGGTTAGCAAAGCTTTGGTTATTGCCTTTCATGCGCGCCTTTCGTGTAGGATTTGAGTCTAGAATAGAAAACTTGAGTTGTCATTTATTTCTTTAGCCATTTGGATCGTTCTAAAGGTATTGAAAACAAATCTGATTGAATAAATCAAGCGAACCCTATGCATGCTCCTACTATTTAATTGCAAAGGATAGATCTATGGAATACCTGAACTCCATCGATTGATCTACAGATCTAGATCGGAGAGGGCAACAATGGAGTAAATCTGGTTGTGGGATCGATCCAAGATATCTTGTTCCAAACGATCTGATCCTATCACCTATTCTCTTGCTCCACGGAAATCAGGTGAGGATATGCTACCGAGTTGAATCAGAGATCTGGAGGAATCGATCACTTCCTCCCAATGAAACAGTCGCCGCCCCTCTCTCTCTTCTCCTATAGTTGTGTGTAAACTGATTAGATCTGAAGAGAGAGTCTTATATGGTGCTTCGGTTTGCAAAACCCTAACCCTAATGGGCTCTGAGCAGATTAAGGACCAGACCAGGTACCAAATGCAAATAATAAAGTGGGCCCTCTTTACTAATTAATTCCATGTCCAACCCAGAACATAGTTTATTAATAAAACATTGTTTTAACCTTCACCACGGTAACAATGCTGACTCACCCCTTTATTACCATGTAATTTGGAAAGGGTTGCATTAAACTTGAATGATCCACATATTTAAGGTTCCTGACATTCATTAAATAATTTGTCTAATGACAATTAGCCACAATTAATTAATCTCCTATTTCCTGAGTAGTACCACTCACTCCTTTTCCCTTATGCTTGAATTAAATAATTCAACCTGCATAGGTTTAGCCTAATGAACCTTGTAAGATCATCAGGGAATGTCCCCATCCTAAAGCGGATATGATTACCTACATGTCCGGCCTAAGCAAGCCACACACAAACCGCCACACCCATGATGCAGGTATAAGAGTACATGAAAGACTCGCCACCATAGCAAGTCAAAGTGTGGTCATCTTATGTATGCCCCTTAGCCTTCCAGTAGGTTTAAGATCATAACAAGTATCTAGAGATCTGGCTCATTCATATGTCAATTAGAATGGCACATCTCACTGTTGATCCCATCAATACATAAATATATACCGACACATCAAGTAGCTAGGATAAGCTCACTTATAAATTGATGTGCTGGAGCCTAAACTAACAACCTATCCAGAGACTGTCTCAGCCGTGATACTGTTTATATATCTCTTGATCAAACGATTCATATGATCCTCTGTAATACCCTACACACCATATGATCATCTCTATAGGCGAGATAACAGGATATTATAGTTCGTATCATAATTTTGTTATAACAGATAGCCACTATGTTGATGTAACACATTTATGAAGACCAGTGTATCAAACTAACACACAATCCTAAATGCTTTTAGTATACAATCCTAACAATCTCCCACTTATACTCAAAGTATAATACCATTGCTTTATCAGAGTATTATGTGTGTCTATTTCAGACCTAGCTTATGTACACCTGATCGATTTCACCTACCGATACAGTCTATGAGCATAACTCTTATAAGTCTTCTAAGTAAACACCTTGTAAATAACTCTGCTAGACCTTCTTGTCAATCGCTCCCACTTTATACATATTACCTCTTATCACGATTTCTCGTATGATGTGGTACTACATTATCTATGTGTCTCACCACCTTGTGAGTCTTGGGTTCCCTTGTGTTTGTCATTGCACCAGCATGATCACAGTACCTTGTGATTCTATTTGACATTCTAGGAACACACACCTCTAGAGGACAACAGCGGAGTTATACTGCTTCTTGCGAAGCTAATGAAACTGCTACACACTCAGCCTTCATACCGGAATTTGCAACACACTTCTGTGTTAGATTCCCATAACTCCTCCTCCAAGGCCAACACATAGTTAAAGGTCGATTTCCTTCCTTATGATCCTCCTGGATATCCGATGCCATTCAACCTACAGGGCACACTTATAAATCAATGTTCCTGTCCAAGGTTGAATTAATATCTGTTTACCATGCCTATAGCATTACAAATATTTGACTTCGTTCATCGCCATATAGAAAGTCAACAATCCTTTCTTGGCATGAAACGAGTCACCACATAATCAATTTAAGCGACCTGAGATACCTGAACATCCTTTTCTTGTGGTAACACAAGATTTTAATCCAAATGATATTCCAATATCTCATATGTCCTACTTTTGAAACTGTTCCGATAACCATATCTTTATCCCTGACAATATCTCCACACCGTTTCTGAATGTGAAAAATACTATCTACATAATGTGCAAGGAAAACCACGCTTCCGCTGACACATAACTGGTACATGAAACTCCCGTTCTCGATATACAATATCAAAAATGTCTATTTCACGACCTTGAAGCTCTCTTAAGTTCATACATGAACTTCTAGACAAGATGTTGCTCATCTTACTACACATAACTTATCTGGTTGTTGCATATAGATGTCATCACCTTTTATTAAGGTACCCGTTTGTGGAAAAATGGATGATGTCATCTATCTTCCAGATACTTAGGTTCATATGTGTTGTAATGGACAAAAGAATTCGAATGGGTTTAATAGTTGCAACCAGTGAGGTCTTGTTATGAACCATACATTTCTCAAAAACCAAGACTTTTGAAATATACTAGGTTACCATTCGAACATTTTCTTACTTGTATATCAATCAGTTGCCTATAGCTAGAAAGCCATTTTGTAACACTAATCCTGATGTACAAACATAACTGTTTCCGATTCATTTTTTATTCCATCACTTGTCATCATTAAACTGAATCGTTTGTCTTAACTACTTCGTTGTGCATTAAGGGAACAATACAACATTATTTGTCAACTGAGAATAAGACCGAAGACTATTTCCCATGAACTAGTACTGTTAAGCCTGTTAAGGCAACCTCCCACTGCAACGATGCTCCTTTTTATGTTGTCAGTTATAGGTGCACCAATTTGTGGTTTACCGCATGGCACGAGTGAACGTGTAATTGGTACCATACCTACCAAGGTATGCTCATTATGCCATGGGGTATTTCCTGATGGATTTAAATTGTCTTCTCCCAATCATTGGAGAACATCCTCGTATTTGGATACTTGGCTTCATCCTATACAACTTGCTTGTATTTGGGATACATATAGAAACCACCTTTTTCGTTTACTTGGGATAGCCCAAAAAACAGTATTAGCTTAAAACCATTCTTCCAACCAATTAGTTTCCTTCATCAGCTTAAAAACGAAACTACCCATCATTGCCTTTGGGAAAAGTCCAGATCCACTAGAGTATTAAAAATTGATTTAGAAGACACTGGTTTAAATAGATACATTACTGCTTTTTGGCGCACTTCCCAAAACGAAAAATGGCAAAGCTAGCATAGCAAATCATCCTTAAAAAATCTTAATTATGTCATTCTTCCTACACCATCCTTTTGAGGGATAATGGATGTAGTCAACTGGGATACAATACCTTGCTCTGCCAGATACTGTAAAACACATCACTTGAGATACACTCCATTATGAAGAAATCATAATGTCTTTACGGCCTTATTTATCTTCTTCTATACCTTGTCTTAAACGTTCTTGATTAAAGCAAGAGACTAAGACTTGTAGTGAATTAGATAAACATATCCATATCTTAAGTGATTACAGTATCAATGCCTATTTAAGGCAACTGCGGAAGTAGACTCAACATAGAGCAAACACGATATAACTTGTAGAGATATAATTGCCTATTGAAAGTCCTGGTTATCATCTTATACCTCTGAGTAGTTTTCATAAGTACCATTCTTAGGAATACAGGATAAAATCCATAATTCCATGAATTACTTAAAACTACTAAAACCAATGTAAACATCTCTAGTTAGATTCTATAATATGTCATAGATCACTGTCGGTTTATGTAAACAAGTACTGAAGAGAAACGTCCATTTAAAGATAATGGAAAATACTGCTATTATCATGATAGAATAACACTATCATAAATAACTGATAATCCATAGTAATATAAAAAAGAATTGAGTTTTATACAAAACATCTCTTCAAAACTCAAACATTATTTATCATAAACATAAAGTAAAATCTCCATCAGCTGAAGTAGCAACTTTCAACATAAATCTTGGAGATGGTAATCCCGCCATCTTCAAGCCTTATCATCAGCTTGAATCCCTGCAAAGTGTAGCAAACATGATTAGTAACCTCAATTACCACTACCCACTAAGGAGTAGAAAACCGATACTAAACATATTTCAACTACCAATGCAAAAAGATGATGTACCTTGTCCCTTAGTTAACAAACTTGGACAATTTACTTTCCAGTGACCTTTCTTGCCACACTTGAAACATTTGTCTTTCTTGCTATCTTTCTTTCCTTTGTTCCTATCTCCTATACCATTCTTCAGCTTCATGTCATTACGACGTGACTTAGAAGAACTCTTAGCAAGAGATTTGGAAAGACTAGACGGTGCAAGATTACTCCCATTACTTACTTCATTCCTTGTTTCTTTAACATCACTCTTCTTACTCGAAAGCAAATCAGAGTGACTCATAGAAAAGACTGAAGAAGCTTCTGCTGACACAAGATCCTTGACCAGACTGTGAACAATATACTCACTCTTGTTTTCTCAATAGAAATTCTGAAGTTATCAAATGACTTCGGTAGCCTGTTAAGTATCAAGTAAATTTTGACATCAATGTCAATTTTACCGCCTATTAATGTGTACTCATTGATGAGCTGGATGAATGATTCCACTTGTTCACGAACTGAATTGCCCTTACCCATTTTCTGTCTTACAATGCGCTTGATAAGACTGGGTCAAGCATCTCCATCGAGTCCGCCATATGCTACATCAAGACGTCGCATAATATCACGCGCATAACATACATCAATATAAAAAAGACGCAGTGCATCTGACATACCGTCCAAAATGTATTGTTTGGCCATGCCATTTGACCACATCCACATGTGATACTGTGCGTGCTCCTCGTCAGAAGATGCAACGGTCGGAAGACTCTGACAGAGAGTTTGCTGAACAAACAAATGTCCAAATGAATCCAAAAGTTTGACAATGTCACTTTTCCATCCAGGAAATTTGGACCAGTCAAGGAATTGTGTACGATTGAATTAATGAGCGATGCAATAATAGACATATCTGAAAAACAAATAAGCGGATTAAAGTAAGCACATACTACGAACGATTGAAACAAATATGCATAGAACCTTCAGATAAAACAATGCAATTTGCTTCCTCCAATTGCCCTAGCTAAGTCACCGCAAGCTACCCAAGTAGACGTTTATGACAAACTCTCAACCAGACCAAAATAGGTCTTTAAATTTCTCTCCATGCCAGGTTTCTGCTAACAAAAGAAATTAATATAGGAGATCTTTAGACCATGTATACTTATCCGCAGCAGGGACTCCAGGCAACATCTAAGCCAAATAAACCACAATCCTAACTCTGGATGATAAAAGGCAATTTGGCATACGTACTCGACCCATACCGCATGCCGCTTTGAAATACCTTACTTCTAATGAGAAGTCGTATTTGTGGAGTTCTAACGATTTTAGTTTAAAAGATAATCAAAATCGAGCTTAGTATTTTTAATTTCTAAAGGTTTCATGCGCACACATTATTTTATGTCTCATAAATTATGTAACATCTAAAATTCCATTATAAATTAATATGATCCCGGGATTTATAAACACAATTTAAACATAAAATAAATCACATAAAAGCATGCTTAATAATTAAATAATTATAACATGCTTAAACAGTAAATAAATAAAGCAAGTAAGCATGCTTTCCTATTATTTACTAGTGCGCACATAATAAATCAAATCAATACGAGAATAAATAAATAAACTAATAAATTCTCGTGGCCCCTCAGATGCGATTACATGGGAAATAATTAAATCTAACTATTACAAGATTTAATTCCAATACAAATCTTAAAACTGGGCCTCCGTTGGACTTGAAATCTGAATCGGACAGCATAAACAACAATTGAGCTTCAAATTAGGGTTTCTGGCCCAATCAGCAGTCAAACCCTAATTTCCAAGACAGCGGGCCGCCTCCGGGCTGACGGGCTGAGGTGAGCAATCCCTAGGGTTAGAAAATCCTAGTTTGCTGCCACCCTTGTTTCAGCCGCCGCTTGCGGCCGTGTACCCAGCCCAGCCACCGACGCCAACGTCACCACCTCCTTCAGCCGCCATCACCGGTCGTTGCAGCCAACCCTACATGATTGGAGCCACTGAAGGTGTAAGCACAAACCAGGAAACAGTCGCAGCCCCTTCTGCGCTGTATCCACGTCAACGTGCGCCACTACGCACGACCGTTGCAACTCCACCACTACAAGAAAAGAAGAAATAGACTACACAAACTAGAAGACGCGGATATTGATTCGCATTGTCTATATTCGAATAGAAGATGCGAAAGTGTATAAGTGTAGTGAATTTTTCGTGCACTAATAGAAGACGCGAGCATCCGCATCTTCTATTGACAGAGAGAAGACGCGGTGATCCGCGTCGTCTATATGGCTATAGTTGACGCGAATACCCGCATCGTGTATATTCCTTTATTATTTCGGTGTATAGAGTTATTATTTTTTTTTAAAACCTAGCGACTTCATTCCTGCGCCCAATTCCTCCTTCACGAAATTGCCGCGCGCTCCCTTCCTTTCGTCAATTTGCCGCCCTGCCACCCATCACCTACCGCCCCTACACCGCCTTTCATCGTTCTGTCCGGTCGCGCCGCCACCCATCACCCACCCGCGTTGCTGCATCTTTGATCACTTGACTGCTTGCAGCCATCGCCCAACCTCGCTGCTGCAATTTCATCGCCGATGACTACTGCAATTTCACCCATCGCCCAACCTCACTGCTGCAATTTCACCGCCTATGACTACTGCTTCCTCCTCCACCAAGGTTGATGACAAGGCTGCCTCATCTGACGATAAACTGAAGGGTTTCGATGCCGACTTCGTCAAAGTCGACCAGGACATGCTGTTCGACCTTATTTTGGTATGTTTTACAATTAGATGTCATTTTTGTTTGTTTAGGTTATATGCAAGCGTTTCCAGCAATTTTACATTAATTGCTGAGCATTGTGGTTAGGGTTTTGTTTAGATGCTACTTGTTTGCAGTGTGATTTTTATCCAAGTTAGAACCGCAATGCTTTAATTTATGGGGTTTTGATTCATTTGGATGAAGATTCTGGTTTGTTTGTAATAGTTTCGAGTTTATTGGCCCTTATGAGTAATGCATAACTATGAATGTTTGACTTGTTGATCTCTTGTAATTTTTCTTGATATAGCATCATTGCTGCCTTATCTTTGTTTCCTTCCATTCTTTTTCACTGTTAGTGATCATTGTTGCGGGGATATCTTTATTAGTTCTGATTTAGAAGAGGATTTCACATTCTCTTTGGTTAATTGCATGTCTCTTGTACTGCTGCTTGCTATGTTATGCTTTTCCTTTCGCTTGGTATATGTTAAACTTTGATAAAAAAAATTGGGTATTTAGATTCTGTGGTTTTTCTGCTCCTCTATGCATATCTATTTTTGTTTCAAATCATTGCATCTATTTCTGTTTTAAATCATTGTATCATTAATAGTGATTTTTATCTATGTGCACATATAATTCTTCATATTCAAATAACTTTCTTTAAACATGATATTTTTTATAGGTCCATGACAACAAATTGCTTCTAACGATGTTTTCTACTGCTAAAGAAAAACTAACTTAGGAAACTACATAATATAAAGCAAGTAGTGAATTCACTTGGGGTATAATCTATTCCATAACTTCTTTGCGTCTCTTTTCAGTTAATATGAGATTTTATTTTTGAGTTTTGCTTGGTTTTGGAGTATTTGGGATTTAAGGCTTTGTATTGAAACGCCATGTTTGTTTTGTGGAGAGATTTTATGGTCAGATTTAATGCTTACCAATTATGTATCTGATTTACTGTTCAGCATTTACGATACTAAGTCTTTCTGCCTTAGATAATTGATGGGTAAACTATTTGTTGGTGCCAGCTGGAAGTTAGTGAAAATGAGTATTTGACTTAACTTTCTGTAATTACTATTTAAGTTCCTTTTATGCATTTTAGTTGATTTGTGTATCTTCACTCGAATGCAAATCGGGGAAGCAAATCACACTATGGATTTTGTTTTATAATATATTATCCATTTAACCTTTCATTTTGTAAAATTAGTGGTTATGCAATGCTGACAAATATTCTCATGAACCACGTCTGAGACTGAAGTATGTAATTTCAACGAGCAAACCATTTTCTTCTAATCTTATGTTGTTGCATTACGACTGATGTTGCATTGCTTTAGGACCTTTTTTGGGTCATTATATAGATGTTTGGCATGGGGAGCTAGGGCAGTCTTGCAGGTATATCCTGAAAACTTGGCTCAACGTTAGTTGATCCTCACATTTGCTATGCGAGTTGGGTGTGGTAGGATTTCCCACACAGGTATGCTGAATATATGAGAGT
>JAPKLW010010313.1:0-11390 GCA_026898455.1 Plectranthus barbatus | reverse complement strand
TTTCTCTCTAAAAACCTGTATTTTTCAGCATGACAAGCAAATTAGGTACAAAAGTCATGCGATGCAGTCCTATCTTTCTTTGGTGTACCCACCTTAACTATGGATGTCTTTGAGCAAAGATTTGATGCAGTACGCGATGTGATCAGACAAGAAGTAAGTCAACAAGTTCAGTCATCCATGGCTACCATTTTTGATATTGTCAAAAAGGGGGAAGAGATGCGGGATGAGCATATGAGGATGCATATGCAAATGCTGAAAGAAGCCAGAGAAGAGCAAATGAAGATGATGATGGAAATGGCTAAGAGTCTAGCCATGCCAGCTAGAACTTCAACCTCCGCTGTCTCAAAGCCTAAAGATGCAGACTCCTCCACTCAAGCCAAGTTGAAGGACAAAGATAAATCGAAGGAGTGAATCAGTTGAACTGAAACTGAATTTTTTCGTATCTTTTTGGGACAAATTTTCACTTTTCATGTACTTGTAATGCTCACATATAATGAAAGGTTGAAAACTATTGGTTTGAAGACAGCTTCTCACTGTCTCTTACCTTAGGTACTTAAATGTTTAGCTGAATTCACTTATTCCAGTGTGATCAACATATTTTTTTCTCGCTCTAATTTGATTTATGTTAATAGAGCAATATCTCTCCGATTCAGGGGGAAGATCGATTAGAGTAGGTCGAGTTTATAGGAAGCACAGTTCTGAGTAGTATATTAGGTGGGCCGGTTTAGGGCTATGGTTTTTGGAACTGCTGAACCGGCGGTTTCGAACCTGAACCAGCCCGGAACCGGCACGTGGCCATGTCTACTTCAGCAGTATTGGAGGCGCTCGAACTACTTCCTCGGTACATGTAATTGGCCTCAACAGGAACAATGGCCGTGTTTGGATATGTCATTGCAGCTACCGAAGCTCTACCGGTCTCCCACTTTCCAAACTCTTCACAGAGCTTTTTGACTTCTGCAACCACATCGAACTCTGGAGAAGTGGTCACTGCCTTCACTGCTTTCTGCCTTTCAGTAGGCCATTGATGGCTGTTCATGGCCATATCTGCTAGAAGTTGCATCCCTTCTTCTCCACTATTCTTCATGAGAATGCCTCCAGCTGAAGCATCCACCAACTCCTTCATGTGAGGGTTCAGTCCCTCATAAAAGTGGCAAACCTGCATCTCAAGATCAATACCATGCCCGGGGAAAATCCTCAACAGTTCCTTGTACCTCTTCCAAGCCCCGTACGAGGTCTCATCATACTTCTGACTGAAATGGGTGATGTCGGACTTCCTCTTGAGTATGACACTGGGAGGGAAATAATTTATGAGGAACTTGGCTCGCAGTTGCTCCCATGTGCCAATCCTGCTCTTGTCCAAGCTAGCAAACCAAGACCAGGCCTCATCCCTGAGAGAAAAAGAAAATAAGCGCATCCGGATGGTATCTTGGGGCACTCCATTCTGCTTCACCGAATTGCACACCTTGATGAACTGACTGAGGTGGGCGTACGGGTCTTCAATTGCCTTTCCTGCAAACTGGTTCTGCTGAACCATCTGAATCAGACCCGTCTTCAACTCGAAGTTGTTGGCATTGATGCCAACTTGGAAACCTGGCTCCTCTTGCTGCGGCAGGAAACGATCCAAGATGGATCTCCACTGCACCACCACCTGCCTTTCATTGTTGTTTCTCCCCCTGTCCAGTTCTGCCAGTCTGGCAGCTTGTTCTGCTTGGGTTGCTTGTGCAGCTAGGAGTTGTGCCCTCAACTACTGGACTTCATCCACGAATTGCCTCTGCTCCTCGGGAGTTAAGTTTTTTAGTGCGGCTGCTTTCGGTGGGTTGTTCTCCATCACGACTACCTTTTCTTTTCCTTTCTCCTTTACTTTTGTTTCTCCTGCAGGTGGCTTCTATTTCTGAATCGAAGGCTTCAAGACTCTTGCCCCGTGCTTTTGTGTTCATGCACCTGAAAAGAAGACAAAATCACAGAGAATTAGTCTCTGTATCGATCGATAGGGGGGCTGTCGATCGACACGAGCGCTGCCTCTGTGTCGATCGACAGAGGCTCTGTCGATCGAAACAGAAGCCAAAATCCACACTCACGCACACGAACAGGACATAAAAACTCAAGCCAGAAAATATCAAAACAATCCAATAACACAATAAAATCTGACTACTCCGGCAACAACGCCAGTTTGATTGTTGTTAAAATTAAACAGATTTATTATAACATAGTGATGCAAATAAATTTATAACCCGAAGGTTGTCGAACCCACATGGACAGTACAATGAAATTATCTCATGTATTGGACACAGTTTATCTATTCTTTGTTTGAGTGAATCCAAATTTTAAAAGGGTTTTGTTTTTCAAAAAGAAAATAACTTTAGAATTAAAATTCAATAATAAAAAGCACAGACTCTAGGGAAATCAACCAATCCAATCAAGATGTAGAATCAATAAATCCAAACCCAAAAATAATCATAAAGGTGAGAAATCTGATATTTTGGAATCAATTCCTTGGTTAGGCAATTAAAACCTAGATTACTAGAAAGTGATTTTTACCTTTTGAGTCTCAATAACACAAACTAGTTAATCTCGATAAATATACAAATTTAAACCCTACAATCGAATCTTCTTTTTAGGACAGAAATAATTGTATCAAATTATATTTTCCTGTTATTAATCATCTCCTCTCAGTCTCAAATTAATAACTATAAACCTAATTCAATTTTCATCTCTCGATCCATCAACTGAAATAAATTTTAGATTGAAAACCATATAATTTGAACCAATTAATTTGGGTTTGGACTTAATCGAATTACAACATGCTTGAAAGGATGATGAAAACCCTAGAACCAGTTAGGGTTTCTAGCCTAACATATTGAAAACACACATTGAAATAAACATATTAAAGCTTACTTGATCCATAGTGAAAACAGGAACTGAAAGCTTCAATATCTTGAATCCCAAAGCAACAGTTAAAATAAAGATTACTGGAAAATATAAAGTGTTTAAATGCTGGAAATTAAAGTAAAAATAAACTATAAATTGAACATATGATGATCTAATTTCGAGCTTTTGGAGTCCTATTTATGGGGGAGAAATTTGAATCTTCAAAAGGTAATGGGTCTGAGAAGGAAACATCCCCAAATTGAGCCAGAAGTTGCCTTCCTCCTTTCTGTATCGATCGACATGGCTCGTGTCGATTAACACGGCCACCAAGTCGACATGCTCCTCTGTCCTTCTTCTCGATCAAAATCCAGCCTTTGTGTCGGTCGACACGGCGTATGTCGATCGACACACACGCCAATTTTCATCTTTCGTGTCGCCCGATCTTTCTTCATCTCGACTCTCCTTCTCATCCTCTATGTCGGTCGACACAGTGCCTGTCGACCGATACAGATGCATTCTGGCGGGTTTTCTTCTCTTTTGATCAAAACTTCAACACTTCATCTCTTTTGCACCCAAAAACCTACAAAACTGAGCACGACAAGCGTAATATCTCCTATAAACAGCTCATGCTCGATTATTAACTAAAAACTAATGAAAATGTATTAAACAAATAAGAAAATAATGTGATAAGTGAGGCAAAATACGAGCTTATCATCGGCTTAGCTTTTCACAAGATTTTCGATGATGATTCTGCCGAAGTGTCGATGGGCTCCCTTGGACGATAATTTGAATTCTTCCCATTAGACTGTGAGTTCCAACCGTTAGAGACAAAGATTGGTCCGTCCAATCATAGCCATTCTTCCTGCTCTGCTCAGCTGCCTGCTTTATGCTTTTGGCAGTGTATTTTCCACCAACTTTTGTCAAACTAAGTTTCAGTCCGAGGAATTTAAATTTGAGTTCCTCGTACTGACTTTTTAACTTTACTTTGAGATGACTCAAGTCTGACTTCGAACACTTGTGTTTCACGTGCTTTTGGAATGTTGATACTGAAACTGACATTTCCAAAGTCAGTTTCAGTTTCCATCTTACTTCGGAAAACTCAGTTTCCAGAATTAAGTTTCAAGCACGGAAACCTTGTCTTCAGAACTTCAAGTTTCTTTGGATCTTGTCTTTATGTTCAGAAACCTAGTTCTTGACTTCGAGCTTTGATATTTCTGATTTCTACCAATTTCTCTTTTAGAGACACTTAGTCTCTGTTCGCTCGATCTTCAGCATTTAAGTTTCTAGTCTATTACAACTCAGTTAATCCTATACAAGGATTACATTTAGACATTCTAGAAACTTATCACTAAAGTAAATTTCGACACATCAAAATATCAAATTAAGGAGTGAACTGAAACTCAGTTCCTAACATACAAATATATATAATTTTACAAATATATTTTGATATTATAAAATAAGAATTAATTATCTGTTCGTGCAATGCGCGGATGTATAGCTAGTTTTTTAATTAAAATAAAATAATTGGTAAAAACTGTTCCCGACGTTTTTTAATAACTACTTTTCTACTTTATTATATAAATAGATATGTGAATTTAAATTAATATATTTCATTTATAAAAATAATCTGAAAATGGGAATGAAATGAAGCATTCAACAGCAGCAGTGAATATTTTCTCAGTAAAAAGTCCCACTAATAGAAATCATGACCACCCAATACTAAAACTGGATCATAATTGTCATCGTCTAGTATTTTATTTATCACTTAATATTCTGATTCATTGTATATATCGCTATGGTATGTCAGTTTGAAGATATAGAATATTCTAATGAAAACAGCATCAAAATCTGCAGTTGACAGACATTAAAAAAATAAAAGGTAAATTGTTTAATGGGATATAAAATAAACAAAATTATTTTATCTACCTCCACCCATAGTACGTATATTAATTGAGCATAAGAGAGAGAACTGAAGAAAATAAAAGTATTAAAGTCGAAATAAAATAATTCACCAAAAAACTGACTCTTCACTGAATTGTTTATCGTTTCCTGCCATAGTGTGGAGCCACACGCAGTCGTAGATTCCTGTGACCTCAATATACACAAAATATATATTAAAATAACTTATTGAATCGATTAATTCTCGAGATTCTTGCATTGCATCTGCCCTTACCTCTCTACTTCCCATTTCTTGTCCACCAAAAACACGCGCACACAGAGTGGAAAATTTCGAAATAAAGTCTCTATTTTGACCTGAAAAGACTGCGTACTGCAGCAACCAGTTACTCACATCGACCAACAAAAAGTACGTCCACCGAGGTAAACTTCAAATTTGCGTCGACCGAAACAGAGGTAAGAGCTGGACAAAAATTAAACAGAAAACAAATCTTAAATCAATAATCTTCAAACAGAAACAGTAATGAATTTAAATCTAATCATTTCCCCGGCAACGACATCAATTTGATCACTAAGAAATCTACCAGATTAATTGCAGACATAGTTATATTAGGGACGGAGGAGAATGCACAATAACCAAGAGTTGTTAGTTGAAAATAATTAATATTTTATTGATGAGTGTGAAAAAGTTTGTCTTTTTAAGAAATGAAACTAATTAATGGGACGGACCGAAAAAGAATATTAGACTAATATGACTGGACGGAGGGAATATTTCTTTAAGAAAAAAACCTTATCAACTTTTTGTTAGTTGTTATTTACTAAAATTCGTTTATAATTTGTATGATATTGAAAAATAAAAAGAGATTAGAGAAATAGAGAAGCAATGGAAAAGAAGAGACAATAGTCACTTTGTATTAGAGACCAACGTTTTGGTAGTCGTGTTATGTTATAATTAATATAAATTTTAATATGTTAATTGATATCTAGAATAAATCTTATTTTTAATATATTTTTAGCTAAATAACGTTATTAGGCTAAATAAAATTTATTTTTTAAATATTTTTTTGTTTAGTTAAATATTAAATTTCTTATCATATACTACCTCCGTCCCGCGCTATTAGTCCCATTAGCTGTTGGCATAATAACCAATGACACAGAGATAAAAAAATTAGTATTTTATTGATGAGTGTAGATTAATTTACTATTTTTGGTAGTGGAACGAATAAAAGGGACGTACGAAAAAGGAAAATTGGACTAATAGAGTAGGACGGAGGGAGTATATTTTTTTAAAATGGTGCCTCTACTAAGATAAATTAATAGTATATTATTATTACAATTATATAAAATTTTAAAAAATGCTACCCCTTCATTCGGAAGCCATGGTGCGGCGCACCTCTCGCACGGCCTTAGGGCCACCACTGGGAACCACTAAAGTGGCAGATCAGTTAAAGTTTCATATATTTGCAACTGGAACCAGCAGTTCCAAACGGAGCCATGGCCCTGCCATGTCTACGGCAAAGGTTCCGCGTTCCTCTATGCGAACACAGCTAACATCTTGTGCTCTCCACCAACCCCTTACAAAAGAAAATAAGCGAAAATCATATTTTTATTTAGAATTATTAATATAAAAGAAGAAAGTCGGGTGAAATTTTGGCTAGAAACGCATACTCCCAACTTTTTCTCAGATCCTTCCTCAGAGAAAATTTTTCTCACATCTTTCATCCAAAAAAAAACTCTCTCAGATACATCTGTCCCTTCAAAAGTTTGAAGTTCTGATAAAGAAATGACAAGACAATCCTTAGAAAAGATCACTCTCAACCAAGAGATTGATTCAATCGCGGGGGAGTTAAAAGAAACGTACACGAATGGCGACGTCGCTACTTCTCTTTCAGCAAACCCGTCATCTCCGGCAATAACCGAAGAGGCGATTGAAGTGGAGAAGGTGAGCTCCCCCACCACCGACTTGCAAGTAAGTGATCTTTCATCAAAAACCTCGCCGCCTATACTTGCACAAACCAGTAAGGTTAATTTTATGGTTAGTTTGGGTGATGATTTGCTAGCAATTAAGTCTCGACTTTGTGGGGGATCGCCCGAACTCCAATTCATTCCAATAGTTGGGATGGGAGGCATTGGAAAAACTACCTTGGCTAGAAATGTTTATAACGATCCTTTGACAACCCATTATTTTGATATTCGTGCTTGGGTCACAGTGACCCAAGATTACAGCACACAAAAAATTGTTTCAGGCCTCATGGATTCGATGAAAGATTTTGTTAATAAGAAATCTGGGCAGAGGGATGAAGAAACAGTGTACAAAGGTTTAAAGGGTAGAAGGTATCTTATTGTGATGGATGATGTGTGGTGTAAAGAAACTCGGGATGATTTAAGACATGTATGCCCAGATGACCACAATGGAAGTCGAATCATCTTAACAACAAGGTTGTCTGATGTGGCTGTTTATTTTGATTTCCATAGCCCTCTTCACCTGATGCGCTTCCTGAGTAATGAAGAAAGTTGGGAGTTGATTAGACAGAGGGTGTTGGGAGATAAACATTGCTCTGCGCAGTTGGAGAAAATTGGAAAGGAGATTGCAAAAAGTTGTAGAGGACTGCCCCTTGCAGTTGTGGTGATTGCAGCACTCCTATCGACAGTCGAAAGAAAACCAGATTCATGGTGGACAATTGCAAAGAATGTAAGTTCAATTGTTGCGACAGAAGATGATGGAAAGTTTGATGAGATACTGTCTCTGAGTTATACCCATTTGCCTCATCATTTGAGGTCTTGTTTCTTGTACATGGGAGGTTTCCCAGAAGATCATGATATTCATGTCTCCAAACTGGTCAGATTATGGGTAGCTGATGATTTCTTGAGACACTCGGAAGGATCATCAAAGAGTTTGGAAGATCAGGCAGAAGAGTGTCTGGAGGATTTGGCCAATAGAAATCTTGTTCTGGTCACAAGAAGGAAGTGGAATGGCAAAATCAAAAGTTGCAGCCTCCATGATCTCATCCGGGACTTGTGCATAAGAAAAGCACAGGAGACAAATTTTTTTGTGAATCTGATTGATAGAAACTTAGAAGGGGAGCAGCATTTCATTGCAAACATAAAAGATCAGCATCGCGTAGGTGTCAAATATCCAATGTTGAGTTATCTTTCTAGAGCTTATTGCCCATCCATCCATACTATTATGTGCTTCCCTAGTTATAGGAATGGGGATCCTCCAGAAGAATTTGGAAAGAAGTTCTTGAAGAGTGTTAGATCTCTCAGGGTATTGGATGCAGAAAATGTGGACATCCAGTCACTGTCTCATGAAATAGTTGAACTAATTCATTTAAGATATCTAGCCCTCCGCTTCAGGTTTGGTTTCACCATTCCTGTAGCAATATCAAAGCTTCAGAGTCTTCAAACCTTAGTCATTGATATGAGCAGGCCCAGTTTCGATTTCGATTTGGAGTATTTGCCGGAGGAGATTTGGATGCTGCCGCAGTTGAGACATCTCATATGCTACTGTAGGTTTCCCTATCCCAAAGATACAATTAATTCTACTCTGGAAAATCTGCAAACACTTTCCTTAGTGTCCCATGATGTGTGTGTGGAAGGGATCCTGAAAAAGATGCCAAATATTAAAAAGTTAGGACTTGATTGCTCTTACTATGATTATGGTGGTCACCTCAACAACTTGGTGCACCTGCATAAACTTGAAAATCTTGAATTACGCAATGGTAATTGGCGAAGAGAAAGTATCTGTTTTCCTAGGACACTGAGAAAGATAAATTTGCGCAACATGTCGCTTCCCTGGAGTGAGATGAGTGTCATTGGGTCTTTGCCAAATCTTGAAGTGCTTAAACTGGGAGAATTCGCCTGCATAGGCAACACGTGGGAAACATCTCAAGGAGAATTTCTTGAGCTACAATTTCTGCTCATCGAAGTTTCGAAGCTTCAGCATTGGATTAGTGAAAGTGACCACTTCCCTCGACTGAGATTTCTGCTGCTGCATCATTGTACGTATTTGGGTGAGATTCCAGAAGATTTTGGAGAAAGTGCAACTCTTGAAAAGATTGAGATCAAGGCCTACGCATCCAAATTGACGAAATCTCTTGCAAAGTCGGCCAAAAGGATACAGGATGAACAATGGAGCTGCGGAAATGATGCCCTTCAAGTTGACTTTATTTATTTGTGATATTTAATTTTATATTTAAGGTATTTAAGAACATCTGACTTATTGATACGAGGCATTCATAAGTACTTGTACTGAATTAATGGATAGTGAATATCACTAATATATATTTTCTTATCCTAAATACTATTTACTGTTTATTCGTTTCTGCTTCATAATTGTATATAGCGTAATCGTGATATGTCGTGTTTAATTGTATTTATAAATAAAAAATAAACTCTGGTATTTTATATAATATTTCCATAAAATACCTAAGTTATACCTAAATTTTTTATAAAAAAATAAAATCAATCGAATATTTGAAATTAATGTAAATGTTAAATTGAGATTAATTGGACTGGAGAAATCTGGCCCATGAAGCCCTCTTTAGATTAGTTGAACCATAGGCCCAATCTTCTCAATTATATTTCTAATTCAAACCGAAAATGTTCCATCAAGAATTGGAAGCATCAATAGAGAATGATGGAAGAGACTATCAAAGTTTGGAAAGAGATATATGTCCCACAAAATTGGTTGCATATTATGAAAGAAAATCAATAGTATCACATGACGCAAGCGCCGTAGGATTCTCCAAAGAAAAAAAATATACACATGGGAATCACAATATATGTGATAAATCCATTTCTTTTTTGATGAATAGATGCTCCAATGCACATGATGTGTTGCACTGAATTATAATGCTTCAAATAATAAGCTTGTGGGATCTATCCCATGTTCACTATAGTCTATTCTATATCACAATAAATTTCTACCAAAAATAAACAATATTTATTCCCAATCTGTATTGTCTTTGTTGGATATATATCTGACCAATAATACTAATGAAGTTGAGAGTAGGGAAACAAACGGTTTCCTTGTACCAAAATCAATATATAAATAGAGATGAGATCAAGAGAGAAAAAATTATATTAATTAATTCTAAATAAATCAATGGTTGATATGCAACCAAGCAACAACTAAAAAAAATTTAAGCAATGTGGTAATCAAGCAACGACCAAAATACAATCAAGCAATGTGGTAAAACATAATCAAAAAAAATTCTCATGGGTTTTTTTTCACCGGATCCACTTCATATATATATATATATATATATATAGAGGTCTGATCATATGATAATTCTTCGTAACGTGAGAACTTGAGAACAGAGAATGAAGTAATTATCTGTATTTAAAAAGGCGCGCCCGGGGAGCGCCTAGGCGAGGAGTCGCGCCTCCAAACAGCCGGACCGCCTCCCAGACCCTGATGCACGCAGATGCCACGAGGCGTGGCAGAGGCGCCCGAGGCGCAAGAGGCGCGCCTAGGTGATGATGCCATAGGCCTCACGGATATTCTGCTTTTTAATATTATTATTATTATTTTAATATTTAAAATATACACAACCCTAATTACTATACTATCACACGAACCAGCCCAACCCTCCACAATGTTGTAAAAATCGGCGCCTAGGACCGCCTAGGCGCCGATTAATCTGTAGGCGGAGGTCCACCGCCCCGATAAATGCCAAATCGGCTAGAAAAACCGATTTTAAGTTAATCAGTGATTAATCGGCGATTAATCGGTCTAGGCGGATTAATCGGATCGGATTAATCGGATTAATCGCCGATTAATCGGATTAATCGGCTGATTAATCGGAAAAAATCGGCTGAAGTAAATTTCAATTGTAAATTCAATTTTTAAATTTTATTTTCAATTGTAAATTCAATTTTTAAACTTTAATTTCAAAAAATATTTAAAAACATAAAAATATAAAATTAGAATAAAAGTGTAAACCTAATTTTATTCCAAAATCAAATTTCCCAACCAAATTCACGATTCCTCAATCCTCAACGCCGCACGCCATACTCCTCCACCCACGGCCCCCACCGAATGTGTGGATGGTTGTTGTAGGGTAACAAGGTCGCAGGCCCGTTACCAGCCTATTACACCGCGGACTCCGACCTAGTTCTGATTGAACTAGGGTTCCACGTTCGGACTCAAGTCCGATCTTCAAGCTTTGTCGTGAACTCGGTGGTGGACTCTCCAAAACCCCCAGATCTGCAACCTCCGACCACCCACTCACTAAAGGGGCTAAGAGTTTGGCTCAGACCTTACCGCCTGAGCACCCAACGCCTTCCGAAGGCCAAGGGAGTTGCCGGAATAGGTAGAGCACGCCAAGGACTCTCTCAAGCACTAACTCACACCTCTATCCACACTCAGAATCTCACAGGATCGAAGAGAGAAGGCAGAGAACGAAAGAGAAGAGAGAGAGAGAGAACGGCGTATCAGAACTAGGGTTTCTTGCACACAAGGGTTTGATCGGGTCAGTAAGATATATATAGTGGGTTAGAATAACCGCTCCACATAACCGCTCGACCCGAACCAAGAACTAGCCCAATAGCCAATCCAGAAACCCAACCAAACAAATACATGGGTTAGGATAAAAGACGAATGGGCTAAGTACATGAAGAAG
>JAPKLW010010311.1:0-11392 GCA_026898455.1 Plectranthus barbatus | reverse complement strand
AACCGGCGAGCTGCTTCCTTGGCCGGCGATCGCCGGCTGTGCTGGTGGATCGCCGGCCGTGTATCTTCTTCTCGTGACACACCCGGCGAGCTGCTTCCTTGGCCGGCGATCGCCGGTCGCGATTTCCTCCACTCGCCGGACGTGTAGTTTTGACGTAAACTAGCATATCTTTTGGGCCAAGACTCATATTTTTTCCATATCTTTGAAGATTAAAAATCCTAATCTATAAATATAAGTTCCAAAAGCCTTGAAAAGGTTCCTACCTCTTTCCTCCCACTCCCTACCATCGTTACCTCCTTCATTTTTCCAATTTTCTGAGAATAGAGAGAGAATGCACAAGAATTCAAGGGGAACTTGAAGAGCATGCCAGGATTCGAAGATTGAAGACTTTTACGGGTTTTTCAATTCCATGTTTTCTGATTTTATGACTCTTCATTCCTTTGTTTTTCTGGGATTTAGCATGATTGGCTAAACCCAATTGTGGATTCTAGGGTTTTGAAACTTTGTATTTATTCATTCAACAGTTTATGCAATTTAATGTTCCTTTTCCTTTGATGTTCTAATTTAATTTGGGATTTCTAATAATTGCGATTAACTGGCCATTGATTGTGATTTGAATTGATAGTTTTTGAACCGAGAGGTCTAGGTTATCAATTAAGATGCAAATAAATTAGATTTATTAGAACAATTGTCCGAGAGGAAATTGAACTTTTAAAGGGTTTTGAAATCTAAGGTTTTTATCAAGAGTAAACGTCCTTTTGCGCATCCGAGAGGAGTCACTAGGTCTTTTATTTCCATGTTATGGTTTAGAGTCCGAGAGGATCACCTGATAACACTTTCGTGATTGCTCACATCTCTGGAAATTAAATTGGGATTGAATTGCATGAAAATGTTGTTTGTTTAATATTCAAAGTGGATTGCCCTGGAATCCTGTTTTCTCACTGCTTTCGAAAATCTTTAATTAAACCTTTTTATTTTATTACTGCTTTAAAATCAATTAGATTAGATAAACCAAATTCCTTATATGATTCGCCTAGATAGTAGTACGATATCTATGTTTTAGTGCTTAGTTGTGTTTCGAGCCTGCAGTCCTTGAGTTCGATAATTTATTACTTGCCCTCTGCAGTGGTCTGTACACTTGCAGCTTTAGCGCGTTGCGAAACGCGTTATCACTTATCCTAGGCATCCTATGTGGATACCGTGATTGCCCGGTTCAGCATGCAACTCGCCAAGAAAGGTTTGCTACCTTTCAGACATGGCGTTTGTCTTTCTAGTGGGCAGTGTCCTCAGACACAGCAGGAGAAAGACGAGATGAGTCTTGTACCATATGCTTCGGCTGTGGGTAGTCTCTCTGTTATGCCGTTGGCATGGTAGCAAGATATCAGTCTAACCCTGGACAGGCACACTAGACTGTTGTAAAGCACATCCTCAAGTATTTGAAAAGAACTAGGAATTTCTGCCTAGTTTATCTAAGTGAGGATTTGTGCCCTGTGGGTTATACAGACTCAGATTTCCAAGGGGACCAGGATGAGAAGAAATCGACCTCAGATTATGTGTTTACCTTGGGAGGTGGAGCTGTATCTTGGAGGAGCTCAAAGCAGAAATGCAATGCTGACTCCACCATAGAGGCGGAATATGTCGCCGTCTCCGACGCATCGAAAGAGGGGGTGTGGCTCCGGAACTACCTTTTAGAGTTGGGCGTGATCCCGAGTTAGCCGAGGAGCATCACAATTTATTGTGATAACTCTGGTGCGGTGGCTAACTCAAAGGAACCGCGGTCTCACAGGGCAAGCAAACACATAGAGAGAAAGTACCATATCATACGAGAAATCGTATCGAGCGGTGATGTGCTGATTAAAAAGATTGACACTGCTGACAATCTTGCTGATCCGTTTACAAAGAGCTTGCCGCAGAAAGTTTACGAAAGACATATTCGTGAGCTGGGTCTGAGGTGGATGCCGAGCACTGATAGTGGTTAAAGTGACAGCAGACTAGATAGACAGACTGTATACTCTGTAATAGCTTAGTTATGCTTTGAGTATAAGTGGAAGATTGATGGGTTTTGTATACTAAAAGCATTTATTACAATGAGTATACAACGTTTTATTTCTCCTATCTGTTAACAATCTTACATGTATGAACAATGGTATCCTCTTGTCTCACCGATAGGGACGATCATACGGCGTGTTGTAGATCGCAGAAGACAGTATGATCACTTGACCTAGTGAGACATAAACCTGATCACAGCCGAGACAACGTATGAGGATACGTCTGTCCGGATGGCTGCGGCATTGTCGGAATAAGTAGTTTGTCTTGGTTACTTGACATGCTGGTCCGCAGAGGTGGCGTATTGATGGACCGCAGTGAGATGTATTCGTCTATCTGACATCAGCGAATACAAGATCTCGTTATATTGATTGAGTCCAAACCCTAACGAAGGTTCAGGGGTTTGCACGGGTTGACTACTGCTTTGACTTGCCATGGTGGAGAGACTAAGTAACATGCTCGTATATCCGCATCTTGGGTAAGAGTAGTTTGTGTAGTACCGCCTGAGACTGGGTTTAGGTAACCATATCCGAGTAATAGGATGGGGACATTCCTTGAGAAGCTCAATAACATTCATCGTGCCAAAGTCCTGCAGGCTGATTAAGTTCAGGCACGAGTGATAAGGTTTGAGTGGTACTACTCAGGAATTATAAGATATTAATTAATTGTAGTTAGAGCTTGTCAGAGGCTCCGATTAATTAATGGATGTCCGGTAACCTTAAATATGGGCATTCTCTATTAATGCAGCCCGTTCTTATAACGTGGTAATAAAGGGGTAGGTCAGTATTAATTCTGTGGTGAAAAAGAATTAATATTAATTAATTAATTGTGTCCTGGGTTTTGGACATGGGAATTAATTAATTATAGGCCCACTCTATTATTTGCATTAGGTCCTAGGACTAGCCCAATTAAATATGCTGAATTGAGCCCAAAATGGCCCATTAGGGTTTCCAACCCTAGATCTATAAATAGACAGCTCTCTCTCATAAGTCATAACACAGTTGAAACACACTAAACCCTAGAGAGAGAGGAGGCGCCGATTTTTGGGAAGAGGGAGGAGAATTCCGATTCTGGTCCTGCTCAGAATACAGATCTACGGAGTCCTCACCAGTAGTAGATCTGATCAGCATTGGGACACAGCCCTGAAGATCTAATCTGGAGAACAAATTTTTCCTTTTCTTCTCTCTTTATTTTCGAATTTATTCTTGGAAATTAGGTTTCTAATTTCTACTTCCGCAGATAAATTCGAATCGCGTGGTTGAATTGAGATTTGGAATTCAAACGCGAAAGATCGGTTCAGACTCGACGGAGTTACGGTAAACCCTAAATCCACATATCTATATATTAAATTCATAGGAGCATGCTAGGGTTTTGAGAATTTTAATTATGAGCAATATCCATAGATCGATCCGGTTCAGTTTGGTTTTGGTGATTCAGTTCACGGAAAAACCATACATTAGGTCCCAGGACTGGCCCAATTAAATATGCTGAATTGAGCCCAAAATGGCCCATTAGGGTTTCCAACCCTAGGTCTATAAATAGACAGCTCTCTCTCATAAGTCATAAGACAGTTGAAAACACACTAAACCTAGAGAGAGAGGGAGGCGCAGATTTTGGGAGTGAAAGGAGGAGAATTTCGATTCTGGTCCTGCTCAGAATACAGTTCTACGAAGTCCTCACCAGTAGTAGATCTGAACAGCATTGGGATACAGCCCTGAAGATCTGATCTGGAGAACAGATTTTCTTTCTTCCTTCTCTTTCTGTTTCGATTTTCTCTAAGAAATTAGATCTCTAATTTCTGTTTTTGCAGATTAAATCGGATCGCGTGGTTGAATTGGGATTTGGAATTCAAATGCGAAAGATCGGTTCAGACTCGACGGAGTTACGGTAAACCCTAAATCCACAATTCTTTGTATTAAATTCATAGGAGCATGCTAGGGATTTGAGAATTTTAATTATGTGCAATAACCATAAATTGATCCGGTTCAGTTTAGTTTTGGTGATTCGGTTCACAGAAAAACCCTAAACTGTCGTGCCCCTCGCCGTGCTCGAATTCCGTGCACGGCCTACTGCCGTGCCGGCGCCGTCATGCGTCATGTGCGGCCTTTCATTCTTCGTGTTCTTCGTTCTCCGTTATATAGATTTAATTTAAAATTGAAAAATCACATGGAATAACATCCTAATAAAATTTGGAATTTAAATCTAACCACGGATTTATCTCGTGGGTGAAATTAAATCCTTATAAAAGAGCGGATTATCCCGAGAACCATGAGGAACAAAAACACAATCATACGATCCAAAACCCATTCTTGCATTCATTCAATAATAATTATCATGCATATCATAGGCAATGTTATTTTTTCCGATAGAGCCAATTAATCAACCTGGCTCTGATACCAATTGAAAGGATTTGTGAGCTGAATCACTTAATCTGTTAGCCGAGATCGTTAACTGGAATATCAAAAATAAATTGCTATGCCTATGATTATTCCTAGCGTGCTCCTATTGATTATGCATAAGGGGGTTTATGCGGAATACCTGGATTGTAGAAACCTGAAGAACGAGTGCATTGAGATTTGATCCTCAATCCTTTTCCCACGCACCAAGATTTATTCCTAACAGATTAAGGAATTAAATCTATGAAAATTAAATATTAATTTTCGAAGACAAGAGGGAGAGAAGAAAGAAGATGATCCTCCTGATCTGATCTTCTGATCTGTATCCCAACTCCAATCCGAATATCTGGTGAAGATTCCCTTCGAATTCTTCGCCCGATTGAGAAGCAGAATTTCCTCCTCGTTCTTAGATCCAGTCGATCACCACAACTCCCAAATATTGGTTTGATGTGTTGCAACTTATGATCTTGTGGTGTGTTGTGATCTGAGAACCTGAGGCTTATTTATAGGAAAATACTGGACTTCTACTGGGCTTGAGCTTTCATGGGCCAGACCAGGGACCAGAATGCAAATAGCAAATAAGGCCTATCAATTAATTAATTCTCATATTCAACCTAGAATATAATTAATTAATTAATATTGATTCATTCCACCAGAGAATCAATATTGTCCTACCTATTTGCTACCACGTTTTGAGGTACGAGTTGCATGGGCTCGGTATATCCCCACATTTAAGGTTACAGACATTTGTCAATTAATTTAAGCTCTGACAAGCCATTTAATTAATTAACATCTTGTATTCCTGAGTCAATCCACTCAAACCTTTCACTTATGCTTGAACTTAATCAGCCTGCAGGACTTTAGCATAAATAACCTTTTGAGCTGCTGAGGGAATGTCACCATCCTATACTGGATGTGGTTACCTAGTTCTAGTACCAGACAATCATACACAAACTGCTATCACCCAAGATACAGATATACAAGCTCAACTAGAGCCTTTCACTGTAACTCAAAGTGATACACAATTTGCGTATACTTCTGTACCTTCATATAGGCTTGGGTTCCCATCAATCCATAGAGATCTAGATTCTTTTAATGTTAGATAAAAGAACCGATCTCAACTTAGGTCCTTATCAATGTGTGCCCCACACCAGCATACCAAGCCATCCAAGATAAGATGCTTATTACTGTGTATGTTGTAGCCTACACCGACAGTTTATCCTGGAACTGTCTCAGCTGTGATAACTATTTATATCTCGCTAGCTCAAACGATCCATACGATCTTCCGTGATCTACTACACACCGTATGATCTCCCTATCGACGAGATAAGAGGATAATTGCGTTTGCGACACATGTTTGTTGATTCAGACAGGAGATGAACATACAACATTTATGATTCTCAGTATATTAACCAATCGACCTTGTACATAATATACCAATCATAATGCTTTCAGTATATAAATCCATCACAACTATCATGGGTGTATGCCGCCAATTTGACTTTCTCTTGAGGAACTCAAACTCTCACGTCTAATTTGGAGGTTGTAAAGTGCGTCTTCACTCTAGGCATGAACATGTGAAGGACTGAGCGAAGGAGCTAGTGGACACGGACATTCACTAGCTAGCAACAAAGCGTCGACATCTTTGCATTCCCCAGCTTAGTAATTTCCAGACTACACGTCTAAATAAATGACGTAGAACGTTTTGGTCCGAACCTCTATAAGTATTTTGTGTTATTTACTACTTTTTTTTTTAATTTCTGCATTGAATTTAAAACTCAACACATCAAGCGTTGGAGTATATTACTGAATTGGTCTATGTAATATATCATTCACCAAATATAACAACCACATTTCTGAACCCAAGCTTGTGCTAGAATCACTAGTTTGAAAAATCCAACTTCGAAAGACTTCCGCCAAACATTTAACTAATCTAATTCAAAACCTACACATACCCACTTTGAAAATAATAAAATAAGTTTCATTAGCATTTGGGGTTATTTTGTGCTTAGGTGTATCCTAGTTGACATAAATATAAATCAAAAATCAATATAATTGCTTCTTTATTTATTAGTGTTTATATATTTAAAATATTAAAAATGAAAAAAATACTTTATCAGCTAAACACCATCTGAAACAGTTCGAACATCTAAATGAATGTTACAACTATATTATACATGCTCTGCGTTTCCACTTCAATTTACTAGTGCCATCTAAAATTTAATTGGACCAACCAACAAAGTTATGGCTTTTATTGAAATAAATAATTAATTATCAGACTACAAAAGTAAGGACCATATTTAACTTATTATATTTTAGCCCAAATACTTTCTATCTTTCAATCTTGATAACGTGGGCCAATCTTTTCAATTATAATTTTCAAATCTAGAATGCGCCGATTTCAAGTAATAATATAATATTTATTCTTGGTCGTAATTATATATTTTTATTTTAATGATTAGTTTTTCTTTTTACTCTTAAAGAAAGGAATCGTACATCTTTTGATTAATTTTAATAACATAATATAGTTTTCTAATTTCACAAATTTTGTTGACATTTCAAAATGAAATGAAACGTTGAACTGCATTTGAGAAACTAGACAATTTGTTCTCACACTGCAATTAGAGTCTAATTTATGATAATTTAATATTTCTCTCTAAACCTAAAAATAGTGGTGTTTACTAATTTTGCTTGTCTTTTATGTTACTAAAAATAATTGTTCAGGGTCGAATCGTAATGAATACGGAGCCCCGAGAACTTTACGACAAATAAGCAAGAAATGACATAAAAGACGAATAAATGCAATATTTGATAAGTTAAATACAGAGATAAAACCGGTATCGATAATTGACAGAAAGAGCAACCGTCTTCTGTCTATACAAGTAAAGATCTGATTGTCAGACTATCGAGCTACTACAAAGATGAACTTTCTTGTTTTTGTGTACTAGATGCCAGAAATCGGCGTATGTACATGGCTTTTATAGATGAAGGCTAGGTTTAGGGTTTTCGTAATTTTTGCCGAGCGATTAAGGTCACCTTCCTGCGAAATCGGGGTAGTTCGGCCACGTAGTAGTTGCATCTTCCGAAAGACTTGCGAACTAGCCGTTATGTATCCGTTACTCCTTTTCGACTGTTTGGTGGCCGTTAGGGCAGGTCGGTGTACGCCTATCGACCCTCTTCCTTGACGATCGGACTGCATTTTGACCTGTCGGACTACTTTTCAGCTTGTCGGACTGCTTTTGGCGGCGGGCTCTGGACTTTGTGGACTGGGCTACCCCAATCTGGTGGGCTGGTGTCGCTTCTGTTCCTTTACTGAAGTTAATTGGGCCGCGAAATAGACCTCTTATTTGCCCGAACTAGGATCGGACCCCAACAATAGCCCCTTCGGCTTGGCACGTTGTGTCTGGTGAGACCCGGCAAGTCGAATATAACAATCAAACCCGTATCAGGCGCTTGCCGTGATCCGGCGAGGTGTGGATATCCCAGAGTATGACCCTTCGGACTTCCTCGTGGGTCATTCGGAATTATTGGGGTGTTCGTGAACACCTCCCGGTTCAGAGGACCAGTCCTTCTAGGGGTGGTCCTCATCCGCGCAACCCCGGGAGGCTGCTGCGGATACCGTTACTGCAGACCCGAAATTGCGGCATTTGGTAGAGACAGTTTGGGATCTGTTCCATTTTTAAGTATGGTCATCTGGTGAGCCCCAGCGAACTTGTTGGGTTCGTGAGATGGAGTCTTATAACGTTTTTGAAGTGCTTTAGAGCGTTTATATAGGTCAGGTTTGCTGGGTCATTTAGGACGGCCCGCGCGGGACACAAGGTAGATTAGATATTAAACCGTACGTTGGTGGATTATTTTTGTCGAACTGCCTTTCGCGACCTGCTTTGAGCGAGGTGCTTTCAAATTTTTGGTGGCAAATTTCGGTGGCAGTTGCGTAATATTTGTGGAACCCGGGGGCAGTTTTTAGCAGTTGAAGGGGCGCCACATTAAAACCGCCATTTGAAGGCGTGGGCCCCCTCAATCTTCTCGATACAATATCTTTTCTTCTCTTCTCTCTCTCTCTTGCGTGCAAATTCTGGCGAGCAGCTTCTCAACTCCGATCTTGCCCCGAGAGCCACAGTTTCACCTTAGGTCTTCCTCTATTCTGCGATTCAAAGGTAGTTAACCGTCCCCCTTGCTTTTCATTCTGCATTCCTCTTTATTTTTGGGCCCCCGTGGTGACCGATTTGGGCCGTGATATTATTTGGTGGTGAATCCGGCGACTTTGGTCTTGGTTTGAAGAGTAGGGCTGATCGGGGCTCGTTCTCACCTTTCTTTTTCTCTTATTTCCCCTAGGTTAATCTTTCTTTCAAGATTCTTGTTTATTTTTGTGATGAGTTCTTTCGGGTCCGACTCCCAAAATCGAGAGGATTCTTCCTCAGAGGGGCGTGGGCTTACTCCACCGTTCACCACGGCGCCTCCCCATGTCTTCAAACCATTGGAGTTTACCGGTCTGGATTGGAGTCTACTTCAGCAAGGCCCCGAAAAACCGGGTCCGAGTAAAGTGGTTGATGTTCTTGTCGAGAGTTTGAGCTCTGACTCTCGCGACCATAGGGTTCTGTCTTAGGCATTCCAGGGCTTGGATCGGGCCCTGGCCTGCAGAGAGATGAGCGGATCGGGCCGGGGTGCTGCGGAGCCCAAAATAGTCGGGGAATATGTGCTCCCCTCTAATTGGAGTAGTCATAGGGTACTCGGGGCCGTGTTGACAGTGTCTCGGGACACAATGAAGGCATTAGCCGTCGTAGTTCCTTGTAAAGGGGTGAAGTATTCGATCCCCCGGCCTACCAACAAGTGCTTCGATCTGCCGTCTGGCTTTGTGGTGTTCTACACGGCAGCAATGGAGAACGGTGTGAGCTTGCCCATTCACCCGTTCTTCAGCGAGGTGTTGGGTTCGTATAACCTATCTCCTTTCCAGCTTTCCCTGAATGGATGGTGTCACTTGGTCGGGGTGCTCCTGGTGTGGCTCGATCTTGGCCTGGGTCTCCCTACGCTTCACGAGTGGTATCATATGTATCGGATTAACCAGAGCCCCGACAAACACTACTACTACTTCACGAGGTAGTCCGGCGGGAAGTCGATATTGATCAAGAAGCCGCCATCGAATTCCCCGGGGTGGTGGACTACGTTCTTTTACCTTCAGTTCGACGCGGCTGCCCCCGAGTTTCTCTGTCATGGAGGAAATCCAATCAGTGGGTTGCCCTTCTCTGAAAAGTGGTTCGATGGTTTCGTGCCGCGGTGCTGACCGTTTTTCTTTTTATTTTTCAGTTACTCCTCGGACGCTCTTGACTAACGCAGAGCAGGCCCAGGTGGATAGAGCCTACGACGACTCGGAGAGCGACCATAGGTGGTTCGTAGTCCAGAACGGAAGATCAGTCACATCTGAATCCGTCTACGATGCAGAGTCGCGGGCCACATCCTTGACCGAACTAATAACTCGGTCTCACCGCCCAGAGGTGTCAGCAGAGTGGGTCGCTCAAGCTCTGCGTGATAAGAAAAGAGAGCGTGACGAAGAGGAGGCTCGTCACCGTGCTTCTAACCCCCCGAAGCGCCGCCAAGTTGATACCAATCTTCCCCCACCGTCTTCTCCTCCACTGCTGCCCATGGACCCCGTACCAACGAGGGTGGAAACAAATCGTCCTCCGACCCACTCGGAGGTCTCGCGCTAGGGTGACGACCGGGAGAAGGAGATGGAGTCCGGCCGAACAGAGCATCGGCAACGTCGACGTTCTCGGGAGCACGAGACGCAACAGGACGATCCAGGCAAGGCCATAGTGACTACTTCGGCTCCCCCGGAATCCTTGGTCGACCTGTTCCTGACCCGTGCGTGCAGGCTTCTCTGGGATCTCTCATTGGTCGATCAGTCTGGGCTGGTCCTTGCGCGTCTGGCGCGATATGAGCTTCATCAGCTTCAGGTAAATTATCAGGCTTTTAGATGTTTGCAACAAAAGTCTTAGCTAACTTTGTGTATATTTACTTAGGCCCGCATGGAGTTCGATTCAATTCATCGGGAGCTCTCCATCTTCCATGAGCAATGCTCCGAGGAGATCTACCGACTCCATAAAGAGTCATTCTCCACTAAGAAGCTGGTAGTTAGCTTGAACAAGAAGCTCAACGAGGCAGACGACAGGATTGCCGCGGCGGAGGACAAAGCAGAGAAGGCGGGGCGTGAGGCTGTGGCTACTCAGGCAGAGCTGAAGGACCTCCACCGAAAGGCTTCCGAGGCGCAGGCCAACGTCGACCGACTGATGAAGGACCTGAAAGTGAGGAATGATCAGCTCCTCTCCTATGATGCCCGACTCAAGTCTCAGCGAGAGAGCTACTTGGCCGAGGTCCAGAAGTATGAGGAGTGGATCGCCCTGCAGCAGGCCGAGACATACGAGATATTTCATGATCCCAACCTATTGTTATTATGTTATCTTCTTTTCCTCCTGGTTCTGCCTAACCTCTTAGTAGACTCTCGCCGAGCAGGTTGAGAGTGAGGTCCGGGGGAGGATAGCTGCTAAGTTCCCAGACCTCAACCTGAGCGTTCTCGATGAGCCCGAGGCAGAGGAGGGAGATGAAAAGGACGCAAAACAGGACGGGGAGGAGGAGCACTCCGAGCGGGTCGAACAGCAGCCTAAGGAGCAAGAGACTCAGAATCAACAAATATTCGATCAGCAGAGGCAGCCTGAGGACTCTCCCTGCATGTATCTGGATGTCGATGGTGGCCTAAAGCTGAACGAACCTATTTTTAGCCCGACTCCTGATCCGAATGCTAGCTCTGGTTCGACCCTTGATCCGAACGCCACCGCCTAGTCGCTCTGCTTTTCCAAGTTTTACTTTGTCAAACCAAACAATTTATTATTTTTCTTCGTGATACATTTGTTTTATTTTGTCATGGCATGTATGAACTCTTTTTCATTCCCAATGCG
>JAPKLW010010310.1:0-11394 GCA_026898455.1 Plectranthus barbatus | reverse complement strand
CCCTACTTGTTTAAATTTTTCATTATTGATCCAGTTGGGGCCAACAATTGGTACCAGAGCTAAGGTTGTTCTTAGTATGCTCTGTGGTTGCAGCTTGGGCTGATCTTCCACATCAGAAAAGATATCCTTGGTAGCTGAACTTTTTGTGAACTCAAAGGGAGATATTGAGAAAAATGGCAATGATAGTAGGAGATACACGGGCACAGCAAGGGAGCAGTTCATCGTTCCAATACCCGTTGCTATCCAACACGAACTACACCAGTTGGGTAATTCGTGTGCAAGCAATGATGGAGGACCAGGGTGTGTGGGAGACTGTTAAGCCAGCAGAGGGCGCGGAGGTTGACGCCCGGCTTGACGAGAAAGCGAGGTCGCATCTCCTACAAGCGCTGCCGGAAGACCTCCTCATGCTTGTTGCCAGCAAGAAGACGGCTAAGCAAGTTTGGGACTGCCTCAAGACGAGGTTTGTCGGAGCTGACCGAGTAAAGGATGCAAGGTTGCAGACCTTAAAGAACGAGTTCGATGCTATGAAGATGAACGACAGTGAGTCGCTCGATAACTACGCTGGCCGACTCACAACCATGTCGGTCAGATACTCGAGCTTGGGGGAGACACTCAGTGATGCTGCCCAGGTGAAGAAATTGTTCGATACGGTACCAGAACGGTTCATCAGTGTGATAGCCGGCATCGAACAATTCTACGACCTCAATACACTCTCTTTTGAAGAAGCCATGGGAAGGTTGAAAGCCTTCGAAGAGCGCACGAGCAGGAAAAGCACGAGCGTTAGTGGCAGGGAAGAACAAGTACTCTTCACTCAGGCAGAGTGGGAAGCCCGTTCGAGGAGAGATGGCGGTGAACCATCTTATTCCCAGCAGAGGAGGTATCCTGCAGCAGGTGGGAACCGAGGACAAGGAGGTCGAGATGCACTGCCTCGAGGCAGAGGGCAAGGTAGAGGGCAAGGCAGAGGGCCTCGAGATGCCCAGCTTCGAAGGGACAGAGAGAGGCGCCAGGGAGGAGCCCCTCGAGACAAAAGCCATATCCGGTGCTTCAATTGCAACGGAATGGGGCACTATGCATCTCAGTGCCGAGTGCCGAGGAAAAATGAGGAAGTTCACCTCGCCCACGCAGACAACATCGAACCGGCCCTGATGATGGCCATCTCGGAGGAGATTCCTCCAGCCAACTTAGTACTGCTAAACGAAGGGAGGGTTACACCAGACCTTCGAAGCAGAAACCACCTCGAAGCACCCAAGGACCTCTGGTTCTTGGACAATGGAGCCAGCAACCACATGACTGGCTATAAGAAAAAGTTCTTTGAGCTGGATGAAGCAGTCAAGGGTAACGTGAAGTTCGGAGATGATTCGATGGTGAGGATCGAAGGAAAGGGTTCGATCCTGTTCGCGTGCAAGAACGGAGAGCAGTGGCTGCTCGAAGGGGTATACTACATTCCCCGGCTTCGAAGCAGCATGGTGAGCCTCGGACAGTTGACCGAGACAGGCCACCAAGTCATCATGAACGGGGATGAGCTCGAAGTGTGCTCGAAGAACCCTTCCCGGGTAATCATGAGGGTGAGGCGTTCTCAGAACCGCCTCTATCAGATCAGACTCACGCCGGTGAAGCCAGTTAGCCTCTTGGCTAACCTCGAAGATCCTGCATGGCTATGGCATGCCTGTCTTGGGCACGTCAACTTTCAAGCCCTGAAGTCCCTCACGAACAAGCAGATGGCTGCGGGACTTCCAGCAATCACACCGCCAGATCAAGTCTGCCGAACGTGTCTGATAGCAAAGCAGACGAGACAGTCATTCCCTTCAGAGGCCCAGTTTCGAGCAAGCAAGCCACTCGAACTACTACACATTGATTTGTGTGGTCCAATCAACCCAACAACTCCGGGGGGGAACCGCTATTTCATGCTCATCGTGGACGACCACTCGAGGTTGATGTGGCTCCACATGTTGAAATCGAAGGACGAGGCATGTCCTGCGTTCAAGAAGACCAAGCAGCTGGTCGAGAACGCGAGTGGTTTTCGGATCAAGACCATTCGAACCGATCGAGGAGGAGAATTTTTCTCGAAGGAGTTCGCTGAGCTATGCGAACAGGCTGGGATTCGGCACCAATCCACAGCCCCGTACTCACCACAGCAAAATGGAGTGGTCGAAAGAAGGAATCGGACCGTAATGGCCATGGCTCGATCATTACTCAAGAGCATGTCAGTACCCTGCAAGTATTGGGGGGAGGCAGTTCGACATGCAGTGTACTTACTCAACCGACTGCCAACAAAATCAGTTCGAGATAAGACGCCCTTCGAGATATGGACAGGAATGAAGCCACATTTGGGTCATTTACGTGTGTTCGGGTGTACGGCACATGCAAAGGTGACCACCCCGAACCAAAAAAAGTTAGACGATCGGAGTCAACCACTTGTCTACCTGGGGGTCGAGGAAGGAAGCAAAGCCCACAGGCTACTCGAACCAGTTCTCGGCAGGATCATTGTAAGCCGAGACGTTGTATTTGAAGAAGGTACAACCTGGAAGTGGTGCAGAGAAGAAGAAGATCAACCCTTCGAAGTCTTCGAAGGGGCCAACCAGGAAGGACAAGAAGTTCAAACTGAGAGATTCGAAGAAAGTACGAGTCAGCAGCAGAATGCAGCTGAAGAGTTCGAACAAGCTGGTTCAAGCGCCAGATATCTTGAACCACCCTTGGAGGAGTACCTCGAACCAGTTGAAGAGAACTTTGAACATAGGTTCGAAGAGAGCAGAAGCCAAGGAAACAACCCTACTCCTTGGTCAGGAGGACATTTCGAGAGTGGAGAAGGCCCCTCTCGATACAGAAACATGTCAGAGATTCTGACAGATGCACATCGGAGAGAGCTAAACTTTGAGGAGTTGCTGTTAGCAGAGACGGAGGAGCCGTCTTGCTATCTTGAAGCAACCGGTCAACCAGAATGGGAGGAAGCAATGGCCAGAGAAATTAAGGCCATCGAGAAGAATGAGACGTGGTCTCTAGCCCAGTTGCCGGTTGGTCACAAGGCAATCGGACTGAAGTGGATCTTCAAACTAAAGAAGAACTCAGAAGATGAAGTCATTCAGCACAAGGCTCGCCTGGTGGCGAAAGGATATGTGCAGAAGCAGGGAGTCGACTTCGAAGAAGTCTTCGCACCAGTGGCTCGAATGGACACGGTTCGTGTCATTCTGGCTCTTGCTGCAAATCGAGGCTGGCAAGTCCACCACCTCAATGTCAAAACAGCTTTTCTCAATGGAGAACTTGAGGAAGAAGTGTACGTAACTCAACCAGAAGGGTTCAGAGTCAAGGGAAAGGAGCACATGGTGCTCAGGTTAAAGAAGGCTCTGTACGGGCTTCGACAAGCCCCTCGAGCGTGGAATATAAAGCTCGACAAGAGTCTGAAGCAGATGGGCTTCGAGCGCTGCTCGCAGGAGCAGGCAGTATACATAAAGGGAAGCTCTAATACCCGAATCATCGTCGGAGTCTACGTCGATGATTTGATTGTTACTGGGAAAGATCCGAAGAGTGTCGGGGTCTTCAAAGAGCAGATGATGGGGGAGTTTGAGATGAGCTATCTCGGATTATTGTCTTATTACCTTGGGATTGAGGTAGATCAGTTCGAAGGGGGAATCTCGATCAAGCAAGCAAGTTATGCGAAGAAGGTTCTATCCCAGTTCGGGATGCTTGAGTGCAACTCCACTAGAATTCCAATGGAGCCAAGAGCGCAGCTCCACAAGGATCTCAAAGGCAAACCGGTTGATCAAACTGAATACCGGCGAGTCATAGGATGTCTTCGATACCTTCTACACACAAGGCCAGATCTCTCTTATGCTATCGGAGTGGTCAGCAGGTTCATGGAGAAACCGATGGAGATGCATCAGAAAGCAGTGAAACAAGTACTTCGGTACCTTCAAGGAACCATCCATCTTGGGTTGGTGTTTCGAAGAGGAAGTGAGGAGGATGAGATAGCTGGATACTCAGATAGTGATCTAGCTGGAGATCTAGATGACCGGAAAAGCACGGGAGGGATGGTGTTCTACATCAACGACTGCTTAGTCTCGTGGAACTCCCAGAAGCAGAAAACAGTGGCTTTATCCTCATGTGAAGCAGAGTTTATGGCAGCAGCAGCGGCAGCATGCCAAGGCCTTTGGCTGAAGTCATTATGGTTCGAACTAAGTGGTTCGAAGCCGAAGATAGTGAAGCTCTTCGTCGACAACAAGTCAGCCATAGCTCTGATGAAGAATCCAGTCTTCCACGGTCGAAGCAAGCACATTGACACAAAGTATCACTTCATTCGAGAATGTGTCGAAGCGAGACAAATCGAAGTGGAGTTCATTCGAACTGACGAACAGAGAGCAGATGTACTCACGAAAGCTTTACCAGCAGTGGGGCTGGTAACTATGCGACACCTACTTGGGGTACGAGACCTCAAATCAAATCAGGATCCCTCCATGTGATTGGAAGGGGGAGATTTATTAGATATTCCAACACATGGAATATTTGTTAGGTGTAGTTGGTGGATATTCCCATAATTAGTGGGACTCAAAATAAAAAAATGTGTGGTTCTCATGCATTTCATTTGCCTATAAAAGGCCTCATTTGGTGTTCTTAGAAACACACCAAGAAGAGAGAAAGAAATAAGAGAGAAGGAGAGGCGTAAGAAAAATAGAGAGTGTATTTTGAGTATAGAGTGCTTTTATTTTTGTAATAGTTTATTTACAGAAATAAACCCAGAAAATTGTCCCAAAATTCTCTTCGAGTTTTCTTCCGTTGGTTCGAGAAATTAATTCGATACCAACCCTACTTGTTTAAATTTTTCATTATTGATCCAGTTGGGGCCAACAACAGCGGGATGAGGTTGAAGTAAGAAGAGCAGCTGCAGCGTGAACGGCCACTATGGACGGCGTGGACGGCGATTGTAGGGTGCACCGGCGGGAGTTGAAATTTGAAAAGCAGGCAAGCAGCAGCGTTGCAGTTGTAGGGTGGAAGAATAAATTTTAACTTTAATTTTTAATGTTTTGGGTAATTTAGAATTTAGGGTTATTTCTTGTTTTATATTTTAAAATATTCTATTAAGTTTATCTTAATCTAATCTTTTATATCTTAGATTTAGTTAAAATATTTATAAGATAAAATAAATTGAGGATACATTAATTGAAGATATATATAAAATAATATTAATATATATATATATATATATATATATAGTAAAATATATATATTTTTTTAGGGTACAGTTGTACCCATATATATACATACATCCGCCATTGCTGATAATGTTTATCTTCTCAATGTCGCGGCTGTTTATTTCATTGAATACCTGGATGCATAGAAGATTGAGGAGAAGCAGAATAGGCAACTGATAAATGCTCTGACATAATATATTCCTCCACATGGTCCTCGTCAGGGATGTCAATCGGGCAAACCCATCGGGTTTCGGGCCAATCCTATCGGGTTACGGGCTATTCGGTCTGGGTTGAATCAGGCTGACATAATATATTCCTCCACATGGTCCTGGTTAGGGATGTTAATCGGGTCAACCCACTGGGTTTCGGGCCAACCCTATCGGGTTACGGGCTATTCGGTCCGAGTTGAATCGGGCTGAAATTTTATCGGGCTAAAATTATTTGACCCTAACCCTAACCCACTAATTTTCGGGCCAACCCATCGGGCAAAAAATATTTTGAATATAATTTTACCTATAAAATTTATGAATAATTTAATGATAGCAAAAATAAAATGATTGGACAAAATATATGGGCATTCATCGAATTGCCTACAAAAAAATAGAACATATTTGATGATTAATGTTTGATTTTAGCTTGTACAAAAACAAAAAGACAAATGCACTACATCAACATTCTAACACATGTACAGATGTACACTAGATGTTTGATTTTAGCCTGCACAAAAACAAAAAGGCAAATACCAAGTACATCAACACATGTACAGATGTACTACTAGTCAACCACCAATCTATAATCTAAGTAATTGAAATATATTCTCCAGCAACACTTGAGCATCCTCCACTCCCAGCTTCTTTATCTTCGCCAGAAGCTTCATCATCTAATAAAAAATAATTACACACAATGAGACAAATAAAATGCAAAAAATATTTTGAACAGAAAAAAAAATTAACAATATTACCATCCGAAGGATAGTCATGCAAATAATTACGTGTACAAATCAGATCTTGCACTTTTTTTGAGAAGAAGTCTATTTCTGTACTTGTTCAATACATGAGCTCCAACACTAAAGCTAGACTCCGATGTTACCGTTGTTATAGGAATGCTAAGCACATCACATGCCATCCTTGCCAATTCTGGTCCAAAACTTGATTTCTTATCTTTCCAGAATTCAAGTACGTTTATATCCTCATTCTCATCTGATTGTTCTTCCTCAAAGTATTTATCCAAAGGTGATTTTATATCACTACCAACACCTCTTTTCTTATAGTTGTTGTAATCCTGCATCAAATTTAGAGATATAAGTCAGCTGCCAACAAAAAGCATAACTAAAAATATAAATTCATTCATAATAAAATTAAAAAACAACTTACACTGAAGTTAAAGAGACCAAAGTCTAAACCTTTTTTTTTCCTTCTCTGGTATGCTTGTTGCACCTAACATGTCTATTTCTCCAACCTGAGAACTAGGAGCCCCCCAGAAGATGGAACAACAATTCTCTTTTTGGCCCTAACCCGCCTTTTAGTCCATCAGTTTCGGGTCAACCCATCGGTTTCAGGTTTTTTTTGACATCCCTAGTTCTGGTTATAAATCTATCATTTCTTCCTAGGGAGGCCTCTGCATCAGCCGTCGCCGCATAGTGGTTCATTGGCCAGAGCAAGTGCACCTAAAGTGTCCACTAGCAGATATGAAGTTGATCATAAGAGCAACAATGTTTAAGCGAAAGCAGAACAGCTTTATTTCCAAAATAGGTGATTTTATGCACTCAAAATAGCTTACATTTATATGGATTCATTATGTGTGTAAGTGCAACTGCAGAAAGAGCCTTCAAGGGGTTCTTCTATCTAATGAAGGGTAAGCAACTCATTGTAATACCTGCTAAACGCAAGGTTGTAAAAATCGCAAGGCGCTAGTCGGGCGTTTGAGTATGGCCTAGCGCCTATGTACTTTAGGCGGGGCCTAGGCATTTTTTAGGCGGAAGTTAATCGGTAAACTAATTTTTTATTTTTAATATTTATTATTATATTTATCAATGGATAAAAATTAAAATAATTTAAAATTTCATTATTTTCATTAAAAAAAAAAGTAAAAACTAGGCTTCCTGAATCAATAACATATAGCCTTCTTAGTCGGCCATCTAAATCGGGGCATGAGATCCTCTATCCCATTCTGTGTTGCACTCGCTGTTCCACAATTAAAAAAATTATTTTTTATTCATAATAAATTTGATTTTAGTTTTATCAATTTATATTAATGCTATATTAATCATTTCAATTTTATTTTTATCTAATTTTCTTAATAAGAAATAAAAATTTAATAAAAGTAGTAAAACTAAAACCATTTAATATAATTTATAAGTAATATATATTTATGTTTTCCTAGTTTAATTATTTTTTAAACTAAACACATAATAAATTAATATTAAATAAATATAATAATTAATAATTAATAATCGGATCCTCGCATATCCAAGAAATAATTTGATTATTAGATAAATTGATCATTTTATGAGATTTTATGTATTTGACGTGAATTTAAGTTGTTTAAGATTTTAACTAAAAATTAAAAATATTAAAATAAACAGAAATATATATGTATATATATTTAATTTTTATTTCTTATTAAAAAAATTAGATAAAAATAAAATTGAAATGATTAAAATAACATTAATATAAATTGATAAAACTAACAACAAATTTATTATGAAAACAAAAAAAAGAGAGAGAAAAAGGAAAGGGTGCAAGAAACCCTTAACTGCCGCTAACCCATCCCCATTTTTTTTTTAATTGTGGAACAGGGAATGGGATACAAAATGGGACAGAGGATCTCAAGCCCTAAATCGGTGCCTAGGCGAATTAAGCAGCCAGGCGCGAAGTGCCTAAACGTCGATTACACGCCAAACCGACTAGACACGGAGATTTGAGGGTATTCGGTTCGGCTAGGTACCGCCTAGCGCCTAGGCAGGATGGGATTTTTACAACAATGGCTAAACGTCTTCTGTAATTGACTCGTTGCAGACTGCATATCCTCTGTTGCGTTGCCTCTCTTGGAAGTAAAAGTCTAGTTATCGAATCTCTGTTCAAAATAACAGATAGAGTCTGAAGGGGAAACAAAATAGTGTAGCTGGCCTTTTACTTGCTCTAACACGCCAGTTTCCCCTCTACATGAGTAGACTAAGCATACATAGTTGTCTTCCAAATATTTGTTGATCCATCTGAAGCCTGTTCTGATCAGGTTTTAGGCGTTGTCGCTGCAGTCATATCAATTCTCATCTTCTGAAATCCAGTTATCTTAACCAGAATTGCTGGTTACACGATGACAGTAATGGGGGTTGTTGCTTTGCTTATGGAGAGACCAAGAGGAGATACAAATGATCAAGCTCTTCGTCGTGCTATCTACGATTGTGCATTCATACCTCCAGATGTTCATGCGTTGCATATTGTTTGGAATAGGGGTGGCAATTCGTGCGGATCGGATCCTTATCGTGTCTATCCGTTATCGATCCGATCCAATTTGTTAGGCCATAATCCGTATCCGATCCGTTAAACTTAAATCCGTATCCGCACAAATTCGATCCGTATCCATTAAGGATTCGATAAGTATTCAATCCGAATGATCCGATCCTAATAATCCGATAATAATCTAATCTGATTAATTAATACGATAAGAATCCGTTTCAATAAGCTCAATTATAATTCAATAAAAATTGATACATAATGCAAAATATTCACATTTGGTTGTTTAAACCTTGTGTTGAATAAATAGATAAAATTGTAACTTTAACATATAAAATGCATACTGAATTAACATATAAATCTTAATTTTTGGTAGCATAAAGAAAACAAATAATAAGAAATATTAAAGAGATAAATAAATAAATTTATTTTTGTGGTGAATGAAAAAGACTGGACAGAACAATGTAAAGAAATATACATAAATATTAAACTCAAATTTGAGGGAGAAAATATTAATTAAAACTTTAAAATTTATAATAATAAAATAAATTATAATAATTATATTTCATGAATCATTGTAAAATTGCAAGTGTTGACACAATAAATATTAGACAAATCTAAAATACTTTCATCAATATTTAAGTTCAAGATCTCATTAGCCAGTTTATATATTGATAAAGCTTTATTAAAATCTTAAAGTTGAGAATAAAAATAAACCAAAATAAAGAAAATTATTTTATTTTATTAGTATGAAGAAAATAAATATTACAAAATATAATAAATAAATAAATATAATTTTGGTGATGAATGAAAAAAAATAACGACAATGAAAAATGGAGATTTAAGTTTTTGGAAAAATTCTAATACTAAACTAATAATTTATTAATTATTTTAAATAAATAAAAGTATTTTTTATTAATTTATTAACGGATATCTGTATCCGATCCGTTTAACGTATTATCCGATCGGATCCATATCCAGTCTGAATCCGATCCAAAATTTTCGTGTCCTTATTGTGTTGATCCGATAAGCCTCAATCCATATCCATTATTATCGTGTCGGATTATCGGATCAGATGGAAAATTGCCACCCTTAGCTTGGAATATGGAGAGGCTTAATTGAGGTTGGACTCATAATTTGTTGTAATTGAAACTAAAAGAGAGAGAGAGAGCCTGCACACAATTTTTGCAAACTTATTGTTGCTGTCTAGAAACAGAGTCTAGTAGTGAATGGAATTTAGTAATCGAAATCTTTTTTCTTTTTTCTGCATTTCAAGGCTGCACTGCAATCTTAGGAAGATGGATTTTGATATATTTAACATATGGATGGAGTAGAAGAATATCAAAACATAATCTTCAACTGTAACAAGAGAGTGAGTAGTAGGGGTGTCAATTCATGCGGATCAAATTCTTTTATTTTTAGAATAAAAATACATTTACTTAAACTCACACATTCAAATCTTTTGAGGAAAACACAAACGCATAAGCTTTTGGTCACATAGAAAACATTTTCATTATTACGCTTTGAGCAGGGGACGAGTGGATAAGGTTCTTATCATCTTAATTTGTTTTAAACTGCTCAATTTAAATAGTAAAAACTGAACATATCACTATGAAGACATAACAGAAGTGATGGGCAGCATATTTAGAGGAAGCCATACTTTCATGATTTCCTTGATAAACTGCAATATTTTGATGAATGACTTGGTCATCTTTTCTTTGATGAATCATTTACTTTCTAGGACAATTTTACTTGTTCAATTGATTGCTTCAATTAATTCATTTTAACTCTAATTTGTTAAGTTAATTTGTACTTGCTTCATCTGTCGAAATACCTTTGTTTGGTTGTTTATAAGGGTGACAATGAGTCTCACAAGTTTCTCGAGATTGGTTTGAAAAAAAAAACTCAAAATAGATTCAATTTTAATTGAGTGGAGCTCAAGTTATTGGAGTAGTTGTCGAGATCAAGCTTAAGCTCAATCATTCTCGACACGATAAGTTTGTGAGCCGTATCAAGTTCAGACCCGAGTCTATCATGGATTCGAGCTAGGTTCAGGAACCTTATCAAACTTAATTTAGATTTTAATCCCTAAATTTGTTATTTATTATAGAAAGCTAATCAAATGAAAAAAAAAATCCTACCATGACAAAAAGAATAAATCATATCCATTAGATCTAATTAAATCAATGGCTAGTATAAAAGCAATGACTAAAATACAATCAAACAACATGGTAATGAAGCAACAACCAAAACATAATCAAAAATAATTAAAACACAATCAAGTTAAGTTATAAACATAATCAAGCAATTTTTCTCACATTCTCATGGAATGATTTTTCTCACTCAATCTGCTCTCATTAATTATAAATAATATAAATCTTTTATTAAAATTAAATAATCGAGCTCGATGGAGCCAAGTCGAGCTCAAATTTAAAAATCTAAGCTCGAGCCTAGGATTTTTCGTGGAGCTAGAGTTTAATCATACTTGGCTCTTGATCACTCCTAGTTGTTTATCCCTAAAATGTGTTCATCAACATGTCTGGTATGTTGCATACTCGTACATCCCTTGCCCCAAGTTGTGACAAATATCAAAACAAATGTACAAATCTTCCAACATTTCAAAGTTTAGATCATCCCAAAAAAAAAAAAAAAAAAACAAGTAAATAATATTAAATAAATATACATAAGTTTTAAAAATCATTAGAACTTATCTCTAAAAGCTTGATGAACGCTCCTCTCTCCAGGTCAAGGGTTCT
>JAPKLW010010309.1:0-11396 GCA_026898455.1 Plectranthus barbatus | reverse complement strand
TAACCTTAGGGTTTACAAATTTATTTGCCACTATTTCTATAATTAATATGTAGAAATTACAGTGATCAAATTGGCACCATTGCCGGGGAGTGAACAGAATTAATCTTACTATTAAGTCTGTGATTGAAATACTGATTTAGGCTGTAATTTTCGTACTTTCTGAATTTTTCTCGCATTTTCGTATTTTACGTCGATCGACGCTTCTTGGCATCGATCGACGAAGTTGTTTCCTTTCCGTCGATCGACGCTTTGTCTCGTCGATCGACGCCTTTGTCGTTTCAAAGGCTCAGTTTTCTTATTTCAGTTCGTCCTGTTTATTTTCCAGTTTTACCTCACTACCACCTTTGCTGTACAGGTAGTGCATGAGTACAAGAGCCAGAGGAAAGGACCCGCTTTATTACTATCCGGACATTGAAGCCACCTGCAGAAAGATCCGAAGGAGTAAGCGTGCTCAGGAAAGCTCAAGTAATCACACGATGGAAGATAACGTACCACCGCCTCCACCAGTGCTAACTGCAGAGGAGCAGGCTGTGCTTCTCCAAGAAGTCCAAGCTATGAGGGCGCAAATCCAACAATATCATCTGGAAAGAGACCTCAAGAGGAACAATCCGAATGGAAGGGATCTTCGTCATAACCCACTGTTTGATGACAATCCCGACGATGGAGAGGATGACAACCAGGATCCGCCAGGGGAATCTGACGATGAGGAAGAAGAGGAAGCCATGCAGAACCGGTATAAACCTCGGTTCAGGGAGACAAACTTCAGGATTGGCATCAATGCCAACAATTTTGAGCTGAAGACCGGATTGGTGCAGATGGTGCAACAAAATCAATTCGGAGGAAGGGCTACTGAGGACCCCTATGCGCATTTGGATAAGTTCCTTATGCTCTGCAACACTGTCAAGATCGGAGGAGTCAGCAAGAGTGCCATCCGAATGCGTCTGTTCACATTCTCTCTGAGGGATAAGGCACAGTCTTGGTTCACCGCACTGGACAAAGGAAGCATAGGCACATGGACTGAATTGAGGCATGAGTTCCTGGAAAACTTCTTCCCCCCAAATGTCATCAGGCAGAGAAGGAAAGAAATCATCAGGTTCGCTCAAAGACCCGATGAAAGCTTCAGTGAGACGTGGGACCGATTCAAAGAGCTACTGAGATCTTGCCCCGGACATGGCTTTCCGCCAGGAGAGCAGGCAGAAGCATTTTACGAGGGACTCAATGAGAAGACCGTCAAGTTGGTGGACACCACACTGGGAGACACCATCATGACGAAAAGCGGAAAGAAGGCCATGGAATTCTTCCAAAAGATGGCCAACAACACTCAACAGTGGTCCTCAAGCCGAACTCGGCCTGTGATGGTGGTCGAGAAGGAGAAAGTGGTGGAGAAAGTTGCCGAACAACCTGATTTGGCAGCCGAGCTGAAAAAGTTAAAGGAAGACTTCGCTGCACTGAAGCAGGAGAAAACAGTTGCTGCAGTAGAGCCAGTGCAAGCTCCGTCTGAGGGGGATTGTTCCGCTGTAAATTTCATTCAAAGGGGCGGTTATCAAGACAACTACCGTGGAGGATATCAGCAACACAATCAGCAGAATAACCAGCCCTATACCTACAATCATGCGAGGAACCATCCTGGATTTTCCTACGCGAACCCCCAAGCTACAGAGCAACCACCACCAGGATTTGCCGTACAAGAAGGAGCAATAGTGGAGAAGAAGAAGCCAAATCTCGAGGAGATTTTGGCCAAGTTCATAGAAGGCTCTACTGATACTGTAGCCAAGTTGAAGCAAGAAATTGCAGCCGTGGATACTAAAGTGGACCAGGTGCAGAAGCATGTACAAATCATAGAAACCCAGGTCAGCCAGATCGCCGATGCCCTCGGAGCCCAGCACAAGCCGGGGCAACTTCCGAGCAACACTCAGATGAACCCCAAGAATCAGAATCAGAGGAACCAAGTGAATGCGATCACTCTGAGAGGGAGAAAAACCTATGAAGGGCCCAAGCAAGCAGGGACAGACACCCGAGATGAAGAAGAAGTCATCACAGGCGAAGCCCCGTCGATCGACGATGCTTCCCCGTCGATCGACGAGGAATCAAAACTTCCGTCGACCGAGGCTGACACTCGTCGATCGACGACCGCCCCTGCTCTGCCAATGTATAAGCCTCCCTTGCCATATCTGCAGCGATTTGCCAAAGCAAAGATGAACGAGAAGTATGCACGCTTTCTTGAGAACATGAAGAAAGTAAACATCAACATCCCACTGATTGAGGCACTACGAGAGATACCGGGGTATTTGAAGTTTCTGAAGGAGATGGTCTCTCAGAAAAGACCCTTCATGGAGCACGAGAGGGTCAACTTGTTCGAGGAGTGCAGCGCGATTATTCAGAAGAAGATGCCACTGAAGAGAGAAGACCTGGGATCCTTCACGATCCCCTGTGTCATTGGAGGAGAGACCTTTGGGAAGGTCCTTTGCGATTCCGGCGCATCCATAAACTTAATGCCGCTGTCAATCTTCAAACGGTTGAAGATCGGAAACATCAAACCAACGACCATATCATTGCAGATGGCTGACAGATCGGTGTCCTACCCAAGAGGCATCGTGGAAGACGTACTTGTGAAGGTGAAAGACTTCATCATTCCAGCAGACTTCGTGGTGCTTGACATGGAAGAAGACCACAACATCCCGCTTATCTTGGGGAGATCTTTCTTGAAGATTGCTAGAGCATTGATTGACATTCGAGACGGCAAACTGATGTTCCGAGTTAATGACGAGTCAGTCACCTTCCCCATCTACAAAGCAGTGCAGAAGCGTAATGAAGGGAGCTTCCAGGAGGAGTGCCACATGATCAAATGTTCAAATCCGGTGATTTCCTCCCCCTTTTCTTCTCTTAAAATTGATCCGGATTTTCTGGAGAACCGCTTACTACACTCTTTGTGTTTGTCTTTAGATTTGGATAAGGCGGACAATGAGCTTGTGGATTTGGTGATGAAGCTGGATGTACCCGAAGAAATAACTCAGGAGAAAGAGAACAAACAGAAGCGGTTACCAAGCCGACGCAGCCAGAAAAAGAAGAGAAAACGTGGAAATACCACCACATCGATCGATGCAGGAGCCACGTCGATCGACGCAGCATCGAGAGCCACGTCGATCGACGATACAATCTTGTCGATCGACGCACGACGGAAGACAGAGATGGAGTTTTCATCAGCGCGACGTAGAAAAGGGATTGCGGCAGTTTCACCAATGTCAACTAATGCAAATCGGGGAAAGCTGCAATCTAACTCTGATCCGCTGGTTCTGAAACTCAAGATGATTCCGGCACACCTCAGGTATGGGAAGTTGGAAAAATTACTACGAGTTCTACGGAAGTACAAGTCCGCCATTGGGGGGACATTGAAAGACACCAAGAAATGGAGGATGCAAGTTGTCAAGAACAAAGATGGAAAGGAGGTCGCGAAAGGACCTGCATGGACCCGACCTCCCTGATGGTGATTGAAGACTCCGGGGGATAAAAAAGTTGATGTATGAGATCAACTACCAGGTATCGTTCCCTCTTTTGTCTGATTTTCAAACTTATTCTACTTTTCGAGTTGGAAATAAGTTTGGGGGGATGTGGACAAGAGATGGAACGTCCTATCTTTTATTTATTATGCTTTCCGTCTTTAAATTTATTCTGCTTTCTGTCTTTAAATTTTTGTAACTTTCGTATTTTTATGCTATTTTGTGGGGAAAATTTTTGAGTTTTGAGATAACCTGAACGAGATTGTGAGATTAGAATTGATTGAGGGTTGAGTATTGAATTGATTGAGGTTGTGGTTAGATGCCTATGAATGTAGAATACCGCATGATAGGACTGATTTGACACTTATACTTGCATGATGATTGAGCTGATTTGAAATTGACTGTGGAAGAAAATTTTTGAATCCTTGTGTGAGAAATTTGAGCCTTTATTTCGTTTGATGTGAGATTCACATTTGTGTTTTGATTTCTCTAGAACTTGCATATTTTCTGTGTTGAGACTGCATAGTGTGCAGAAGTTGAGAAAATGATCTTAGGCCATCTTTGATAACCCAATATCCTAAACACTGTCCCTTCACAATAAATTTTTCCCTAGTTAGCCACTTTGAGCCTGTACAATTTTTCTTTCCTTGTCTATGAGATTAAGAAAAGTATTGTCTCACTCGTGTCTTGAGTTGTGGTATGTATGGGGATTGATTAGTGAATTGGTGATAAGAAATGATAAATTAGTGGTGAAAAGATGTGTGCAAAAAGAAGCTCAAAAGAAATAATTAGAATTCTCATAAGCTCTATGAAAAGAAAAGAATATAAAATTATCAAAAAGAGCATAAGAGATTCAATATGAGCTAGAAAAAAAAAAAGGGAAAAAGAGAGGGGTTGTGTATTTGTTGATATATTTGAGGAGATGAGGTGGATGATGAATAGAAGGTGGTTTGGATTGATTGAGGAAGTACAACTTGATTGATTTTAGTCACTTGGCCATATTTCCCTACCTTTCACAAAAAGCCTACATTACAACCTAATGAAAGTCCTTTTTGATTCTAGACTTGTGTGCACATTCTAGCAGTGGAGATATTAGAAAATCTGCAAGCCTATGGTAGAAACTTCTTCATACATGATTTTGAGTGCTTTCATCTTTACCTTAAACACTTGAGAGTTGAGCGATACACTTCCTGTGAGTTCTTCCACGGTTGATGAATTTTCTGTCTCTTTCAAATTGCTTGTGGGTAGTGGATTCTTGGTTCTTGACTATGATGACTCTTGTGAGGCATTGCACTTTAACCACTTGATCTTTTGATTTCTTTCTTGCATATTGATTGAGGACAATCAAACGTTCAAGTTTGGGGGATTTGATAAGCTCGTTATTTCACTCACTTATCTATATTATTTTTATATTATTTTATGTAGTTTAATTGAGTTTATATATATATTTTATGCATGATGTTAATAATAGGTGGTTTTAGGTGTGTTTTGATGTTTATGCAGGTTTTTAGGCCTAAACTCACGAGAAAACCATTCCGAAAGCAGTGACGTGTAAGAGTAGCAACAAAGAGTTCTTCCACAAGAGTAATTCGAACTATTGGTGCATAGCAATGGATGATGCTTTGAGTTAGCTCTCCAACGCAACTGGAATCGGGTCAATCGGAGTTCGGAAGAGAAAGTTATGGCCAAAACTGTGAGACCGTGCAGAAGGGGCAAAGAAGGCACAACGCTCGACGAAGGGAAAAGGCAGATCGATGGAAGCAAAGGCCGCATCGATCGCTGCCAAAGCTCGTCGATCGACGAAGAGATTCCAAGCCCAGCGATCGACGCCAGATTGCCACGGTCGACGCGCATGCGGGAAACCTAATCCGGATCTGATTTGGAGATTAATGCATATCTAGCCCTAGATTCGATATGATACACCTCCACCTCTATATATATCCTTGTAATTTCGATTTTTAAGTGTGCTTCATTCTAGATTTCAGATTTTGAGAGATTCAAGAGTTTTTAGAGTTTTATGTTTGAAGACAAGTTCCTGCGGGAAGATTTCCGGATTCCAGCTTTTATGCAATTCAGGTTGTATTTTTCTATGATGAATATTACCATGAATATGTGTAACTAAATCCTTTCTCAGATTCTAGGGTTTCGAACTATCAATATATGCATGTTGTGATTAATTGAATTATTTTCCCTTTCCCTTCGTAGTTTGTGAAATCTGTGCTTATTCATAATCTTGATTTGTTGGCCACATCTTAGGATTATCTAGTTGATTACTTGAGACGTAACTGTGATAGTTTTCAATCGAAAGAGATTTTCACAATATAATTTGATTTCTTGTCGTAATTGAAGGAGATTAATTATAGGAATAAATCTGTAGATCTTTGGAGTTAGTTAATTTATCTTGAGACCGAGCGGAGATAGGTAATTAATTAATCTACTTTACGAATTGTCCAACAAAGAAGTTCGTAATACTTTTCTGATGTTTCACTACGAAGAGGAATTAAAATTGGGAATTAATCATTCATTCATACATGTTATACTTGATAGGTAGATATCCCTGGAATCTGTGCTTCTCTTATTTGAATCTAAAAGCTTTTTAATTTCCTGTTTAATTTTCATTAGCAAGTATTACAATTTTTAAAACAACCAAAACTTTTTAATTGCTTTTCCTAACCAGTATTTTAAGAACGTCTGATTTAGTATTTAGGATTTTTCGTTGCTTCATTCCCCTGGATCGATAACCTTAGGGTTTACAAATTTATTTGCCACTATTTCTATAATTAATCTGTAGAAATTACAGTGATCAACCCTCCACGAGGCTGCGTGGACATCGGTCCACATAAGTCAGAATGGATCAATTCCAACACTTCCTCTGCTCGAGACTGACTAGCCTTGAAAGGCCTAGTTGACATCTTGCCCTCGATGCAGGATTCGCAGACTTGATAAGGTACAGCCCGGACTAGGTCCAATGTACCGTCATCTGCAAGTCTCTGAATCCGCTTCAAGCTGATGTGACCCAGTCTCAAGTGCCAGAGATATGTAAGATCCTCATGAGAATAAGTAAGTTTTATCTTTCTAGGATTATCAATTACGGATGAATTACATGCAATATAAAGGACATATTTGATCGAAGTAACATAAAGAGTATAAATCAACATTACATAATGAATGACATTGTTATCGCTAATGATTTAAATCATAAATAACAAACATCCATAGAAAGTTGATAAAATTTGTCCTGGCGATAAACCACGGCCCACAAACAAACTCTTAAATGTACTTAGTTTATCAAAACATAAAGAAAAGAAAACTCCATGAAGCTCCGTTATAAAACGTTGCCTTAATCCAATTTGGTATCTTCTTGCCATTACTCACTAGCCTCGTCAGCACGGTCCCCTACAAAGTACAACATGATTAACAAGTCAGCGTTTACAACTCTTGGAAGAGCAACGCCGCACTCTAATCATGCTTCAGTTATACATGCAAATGGCATACCCTGTCTGGCCTTGTGGGCCTGACAATCTTTCCTCCTATGTCCTTTCTTACCACACCTGAAAACACTTGTCCCTCGAAGTTTCCCCATAGGCTTATTAACAGCTCCCATGTCCTTCGCAGTTACCTTCCCAGCCTTCTTCTTAATCGCTCTTTTCGGCTTCATACCTTTCGATACAGCAGAGTGATTACCAGAAGTAGCTAAGGCAACCTTTTAAGAATTCATAACCGATTCCGCTGCCATCAAGTCTTTGAGCAACTCGTTAAGAGTATACTCCTTGTCCATGACAGCAATCAGTCTGAAACTCTCAAAGGATTTGGGTAGAGAGTTCAGTATGATATCGACCTTAGCCTCAACGTCGATACCTCCACTGTGCACAGTTAGCTCATCCATGAGGTGAGTCATGGAAACTACGTGCTCTCTCACTTGTTGTAATAGTCTACTTCCTTTTGCGAGGATTCAGTAGTGGGCACTTATAGGACAAAGTACTTATTGAACGAACATATGTTCTTCTGCAATCAGGAGGTACTCGAGATTGCGCTTCCATTCCAGGAAGTTCGGACCAGTTAGAGTGTTTTGTGCAAGAATATTGATGACATTAGATATAAACATATCTAAAACAATAAAGAATCTTAAATAAGAACATACATGTTGAACTTCGAAAACAAATGCATTGAAAACATTTTAATAAATCAAATACAAATGTTTTCCACTAATTGCCCAAGAGTTCCCACCGCAAGCTACACTCGTATACATTTACGATGTCACCCTCAACCAGAACTGCGGGTTTTAAGCCCCAATCCATTTAATTTCACTACCATGTCAGGATGCTTTTGACACTAGAAATTAATAATTAGTGAAAACCTTAGACCAAGCCATCTCTCAAGAACAGGGATGCAATTCTTGCATTATATTCTAAGATGCTTCTAAGCAATTAACCACAAATTTAACTCCGGCCAAAAGAGACAGTTTAGCATGGCACGTAACCATACCGCACAGCCCTTAAAGCTTTTGTTATCTATAATTTAAATCAATCTTAGAATACTTGTGAAAGAGGTCTACGCAAGCTACACTCGTAGACATTTACGCAAAGCCCTCCCACTATTCACATGATTTAAATTGTTTGTCTAGAAATCCCAACAACCGTACCCATGCACCTCTAGGAACTAGCAAGCTACACTCGTAGACGTTTACTAGAACGAGAGATACACTTACAGCCTAGGACCGCTTTGTGGAGGTCTATTGATTTTAATTAAAAAATCAGCTTAGTATTTTTCTTTTAAAAGGTTTCTTTATGCGCACACATAATTTCCTTGTTATTATATTTCCCAAATTTTTGCATGTAATTAAACAAGCCCAAAAATTCCCAAAATATAATCCATATAATCCAACAAAAGAAATTAATCACATAAGCATGCTTGAAAAGTTGTAAATAATAAAAGCGATAAAACATGCTTTTCCTATTATCTACACATGCTTAATTGCGCACATAAATAAATCACATATCATACGAGGACAATTAAGGCAAACAAAAATTCCTCATGGCCCCAAAAATAGAAAAAATAAATTCTATCTATTACAATTTGAATTTTGAATTAATTTGGATAAATCCAAATCTTTTCAAATATTCCAAATCTTCAAGGGCCTTCAAATCTGGATACACCAAATCTTTTGGATTTTAGGCCTTTGTGATCTGATGATTTGCCCTAACCCTAATGCAAACCCTAGGGTTTACATAGGATTGTGCAAACCACCAAAACACGAGCCACCACGACGGGACAGCAGCCTACGACGACCGCAGCTGCCGCCCGCCGCCGCCGGCCTGTGCCGCCGCGTGCTCATCCCAGCCTCGCGCGCGCAGGTCGCGCGCGCAGCACACGCCCTGCCGTGCCGCGCCGCCGTCGCCCGCAGCTGCACGCGCGCGGCCTCCTGCCGCCGCCGTGTACCGCCCTTTGTCGGCCCCGTCTTCGTTCTTCGTCCTCGACCCGTCTAATTACAAAATTTGAAAAAATACAGAAATGTATTGTTGGGAAATTTGGCTAAGTTTCCTCTCCCCAGTAGCTACTTGTTTAGATTCTAGTTTTGGTGTTTTGGTGGATCAAATCCTAAGTCCTACCAGCGTCAGTTTGTCTCTAGAATAGCTCTAGATCTCAAATGTAAAGTCCTGTTTAGGTCTTTTGAGTTGTAAGTCGCAGCTGATCAAGACTCATGCTGATACTGTTCACCAGCATGAGATGTACTCACCAGTTGAGAGAAGTCTCACCAGCAAGCGACTGACAAGACTCGTGCTGACACTGTTCATCAGCATGAGAAGAGCTAATGACTGGCTACTGTTCACCAGTTGGGAAGGTTTTCATCAGCAGGGAGCTGACAAACCTTACCAGCAGAATAGGTGTTCTCACTGACACTGTTCACCAGCGGTGAAGCCACCAGTCATGGGAGATTCCAAGAGTTAACATCCAGACAAATTGGTAGACTTAGATTGTGCCAACGCAAGTCACCAGTAGAGACTGCCAGCACAAGATCACCAGTATGTTCTACCAGTCGGATGTTACCAGCAGAATTCAAGATTCGCTCTCCCAGAGTCTTAGAGACAAAAAGAAGATTCGTCTGAGGAATAAACTGACAAAGTATGACTTTTAAGGGAGGATACCTTAAAGTCTATCAGTTCAAGACACCAGTTCCGATTCCTCGTACTGACGAATAGTGCCGTTCTGACATAAAGAGATCAATGTCAGATAAAGTGGACAAAAGCATGGCGCTTTCCGGAAATTCCTACCTGCCGCCGTCAGAAGGACATGCGACGACAGAGACCTTTTCCGGATGAGTCCAAACGGCTAGAAATTTGAATGGGATCCTGCGTCTATAAATAGGTCGGAACTACCAACATTTAAGACGCTTGCACGCTTGCTCCATCAACATTCAATACTCGCTCAACAACCGAAAGACTGAAAATTTATTACGCTCAAGCAAGCAAGCAACTCTTTCGAGGCCTCTCTAAAGGCTATCCGTGTGTTGATTTATTCAAACACGAGACTTCAAGCTTCCAGCTTGTAAGTTGTTGATCTCTTTGGTGTTCTTTCTCTTCCGAGGAAGTTCACAGCAGCTCTTGTGCCAGCCAGCACTTGAGTTATTACGGGCTTTTTGCCGTATTGAGAAGACACGTTCTTGGGAGAACTAAACACCCATGCAGTCAGCTAAGGAGGTTGAAGTGACGTGCTCGCACTCCAACAGCTGATCAGAGTTGAAGAAGGACAAGGCCGGGAGCGGTTGATCTAGTGAACTGGTGGACGAGGCATTCACCAGCTAGAGATAGATCGTAGGACGCTTGTACCCGATTACTCTTAGTGAAATTTCCAGTGCTACGACTGGAGAGTGGACGTAGATCAGTTGATCGAACCACTATAAATCCTTTGTCTTTTATCAGCTTTCTGCATTTCATACTGATTTAAAACCCAGCACCCAAGTGCTGGTGTATATCTGAAAACTGATATAACTGTGCAAACAAGACCTAAAATATTCTAAGTCTTGAGCTACCAGCTGACGAGCCAGTTGCCAGTCAGCTGAGTACTCAGAGTGCCAGTTGACTTACCAGCTGACAAGGTCCCAGTCAGCTGAGTAACCAGCAGAGCGCAAGAAACGAATTAACACAGTTTCCGCTGCCAAGTTATACCCTGATAATCCGGGACCAACAAGTGGTATCAGAGCGAGGTTCTTAAAGACCGTTCGTATCTGAGTCGCTTAGGACCGTGATCCGCGTTTCCTTGCGCTCTCTATTTTGTTTGTCTGTTTGATTAGCTCAGGTACATCAAGATGAATAATCCGAAGCTACTCGATTACAAGACTGTGAAGCATGATATATGGCGGAAGAGGTCGCTCATCTCTCTAAAGAGCATCCATCCAGAGATGAAAGATGTGCTGGAGACAGGGCCGATTGAGATCACCAAGATTCAGCATCAGCTAGGAGATCGTCCAGCAGCTGTGATCCCAAAGCCCCAAGACGAATGGAATGCTGAGGACAGGAAGCGGAATCAGTTGGATTCCATTGCTCACGAGTTAATCCTGGCTTCTCTTCCAGAGTCGCTGATGGAAGAAGCTCTCCAGTTTGACAATGCCAAGGGAGTATGGGATTATCTTGATAGTCTATGTCAAGAAACTGATCAAATGAAACGCAACAAATTGCAGGTTGCGGTGGACAAGTATGAGTCCTTCCAGATGCTGCCTGGAGAAACCATCAAGGAGATGGAGGCGAGATTCAACGCCATCGTCAGCGAGCTAAAGTCCCTGGACAGGAAGTATTCAAATGAAGATCTTAATGCCAAGATCCTGTCCAAGATGCCCAAGGAGGACTGGTTCGTGAAGACCACAGCTCTGAAGGAGAAGGACCTGTCCAAGATGACTCCCAA
>JAPKLW010010308.1:0-11398 GCA_026898455.1 Plectranthus barbatus | reverse complement strand
ACCCAAGTGCTGGTGTATGTTCAGAAACTGATATAATTGTGCAAACTTGGCTAAAATATTCTAAGTATAGATTCACCAGCTGACCAGTTGTCAGCTGATAACTGCGCAAACAAGGCCTAAAATATTCAAAGTTTTTGAATCACCAGCTGACAGGTCCCAGTCAGTTGGTTAACCAGCAAGTGCAAGAAAGCGTTTACTCTTTCATTATTTCCGCTGCTAACGTTTTATACTCTGAAAAACCGGGACCAACAAGTGGTATCAGAGCAGTCGGTTCTTATAGACCGATTGTTTCTGAGTCGCTTAGGACCGAGATCCACGTTTCCTTGCACTCCTTTGTTTGTCTGTTGATTAGCTCAGGTACACGAAGATGAATACTCCAAAGCTACTCGACTACAAGCCTGAGAAGCATGCAACATGGCGAAAGAGGTCACTCATTTCTCTGAAGAGCATCCATCCGGAAATGAAAGATGTGCTGGAGAAAGGGCCAATCGAGATCACCATGATACAGCACCAGCTAGGAGATCGTCCAGCTGCTGTGATCCCAAAGCCTCAAGACGAATGGAACGCCGAGGACAGGAAGCGGAATCAGTTGGATTCCATTGCTCACGAGTTGATCCTGGCTTCTCTTCCAGAGTCGCTGATGGAGGAAGCCCTCCAGTTTGACAATGCCAAGGGAGTATGGGATTACCTTGATAGTCTATGTCAAGAAACTGATCAAATGAAACGCAACAAATTGCAGGTTGCAGTGGACAAGTACGAGTCCTTCCAGATGCTGCCTGGAGAAACCATCAAGGAGATGGAGGCGAGATTCAACGCCATCGTCAGCGAGCTAAATTCACTGGACAGGAAGTGCTCAAATGAAGATCTTAATGCCAAGATCCTGTCCAAGATGCCCAAGGAGGACTGGTTCGTGAAGACCACAGCTCTGAAGGAGAAGGACTTGTCCAAGATGACTCCCAAGGAGTTATTTGCTCAACTGCAGGCACACGAGTGGGATATCCAGATGGTAAACAAGAATGTGGCCATCCGGAACATGGGATCCCCCAGCATCAAAGCTCAAGACGAAGCTTACTTCGTCAAGAAGGACTTCAAATGGAAGCACAAGAAGCCCTTCCATGCTGACAGACCTGCTGCCCAGCACAACCAGAAGAAAGAGATCCCAGCCACATCGGGATCTAACTCAAAAGACAGCGAGAGCTCTATCGCTGACCTTGAGCAACAGATGAAGAGACTGGCCGTTCTCCTGGAGAAAGCCAAGTCGAAACAGGGAGTATCTCTAAGCTCATCTGATGGAAAATTCATCAAGAGAGCTCCCCGTGCTTGCTATCAGTGCCAATCCCCTGATCACCTTAAATTTGAATGTCCACAGGTGGAAAAGGGTGAGCAGGAAAGGCTGAAGAAGCTCTTTGAAGAGCGTGCATCGAAAGCCGTTGCCAAGGCTATGCTGACCAGGACAGAAGTTCCTGACATTCCTGACCATGACGACGGAGAGTATGAGTCAGATGAAGAGTCAGAAGAGGAAGCTCTACTGGCACTTATGGCAGCCTTCGGTGAGGAGTCAGCTGAAGGAAGTGCTGACAGTGAAGAGGCACTTGCAGCTGATGATCAGGTACAATCATCAGCTCCCCTAATGCATATCATGCCTTCTCACATTTTAGACGATTCTGAGTCGCGTTGCTCCGACTCAGAAGCTGTCACAATAGACATTCTTCAACAAGAATTTTTAAAATTTTATGAAATAAAGAATGTCTTGGCTGGCGAAAATGCTTCGCTGAAAGATCAAATTTCTGTTTTGACCAAGGAGATTGAAAAATCGAGGTCAATCAGTGAAGAGCTAGCCACTTTGAAAAAGACTCACTTTGAGTTGCTCCAAGATTTTCAAATTGCAAAAACTGAGCGAGATAATTTTCACAATCTCGTTCTGGAGCAAGAAAATAGAATAAATTTTCTAAATAAAGGCTCAAAAGACTTGGAAGCAGCTCTAAGTCATTGGAGAAAGCCTTCTGATAAGTCCGGGTTGGGATTTACAAAGGATTTGAGCATAAACCAGCCCGAACAAATCACTACTAGTAAGGGTAAGGGCAAACTGGCAAGTGCATCAGCACCAGCTGGTAATACCAGTCAGTCCCGAATGGGTAATCAGCATAGGAACCATAAGTCCAGATACATAGGTGAGTCATCACGACAAAATCCTCAACTGGCAAGATCCTCTGCTGACAGGACGCCAGCACACCCAAGGACGCAGACTAAGCCGAAATATTCTAAGGCAAGGAAGTCAGCGTCAGCTGCCAGTGGGATCCGACAGCCAGCACCAGCTGTCAAGGGATTCCACGCACAACCTCTTAAGTATGCCAGTCACCAGCATACTTACAAGGGGTCCCAATCTCAGAGAAATTATGAGAGAAGGACAATACCTGATAGGAGGAACACATATCAGAGGCACGAGCCCAATCAAAAGTTTTCACAAAGGGCTATGAATGCTAACCGTGGTGGTTCACGTCCTCAGGGACCACCAAGGCAACACAATGTACCGGAAAAGCATTTCCGAAGCTCCCAGCGGAAGCGTACTTCCAAGGGAGATACACACACAACCTCACCTTCCCAAACCAAACGCATTCATTATTTCAAAAGGAAGGGAAAGGCTGTTAATGATGTCAGCAAGGATAAAACCAAGCTGAATATCACCCAAGTCTGGATTCCGAAAGGAATTATCCAGCGATCTAACCCTGCAGGACCCGCAGAAGATCGGGGACCTAAATGAATCTCATTTCTTTCTTGCAGGTACAGGATCATGCAACACAGCTTCAGAGGTCGAGCGAGTGGATCATTGATAGTGGTTGCTCGGCTCATATGACTGGTGAAGAATTCTTGTTCTCAGAACTCACCAAGGTCAAAGGACCTCCAGTCATATTTGGTGATAACTCAAAGGGCAGAGTTATCAGCAAGGGCTGCATCGAGAAGGACGATGTCAGAATCATAAATGTATCCCTTGTCACCAACCTCAAGCACAACCTCCTGAGCATCAGTCAGCTGTGCGACTACGGGTACACAGTTACCTTTGAGAAAACAGAGTGCCAGATCAAAGACAAGGAATCTGGCGAGACCAAGCTGAGAGGTGTTCGCAAAGGAGGACTTTATGTCGTCGACTGGCATAGCGGGAAGACTGACTCATGCTTCGTGGCCACCAGTTCCATGGAAACAAACTGGCTGTGGCACAAAAGGTTAAGTCATCTGAATTTCAAAACTATTAACTATCTGACTAAGCATGATCTTGTAGATGGTCTTCCCAAGGGCGGGTTCAAGAAGGAATGAATTTGCAAGGCTTGCCAGCAAGGCAAACAAACTAAGAAGTCCTTCAAGAACCAGTCGCCAGTCTGCCCCAGTACCAGTCAGGTACTCGAACTGCTACATATGGATCTTTTTGGACCAGTAGCACCTCAAACCATTGGAGGACGACGATATTCGCTGGTGGTAGTCGATGACTACTCGCGCTACACATGGGTAAAGCTTCTCAGAACCAAGGATGAGGTGAAGATCATTCTTCCAGAGTTGATCATCCAAGCTCAGAAACAGAGAGAAGCTGTGGTGAAGCGGATTCGTTCGGACAATGGGACTGAATTCTGCAACAGTCTGCTGATGGATTTTTGCGCGGAAGCTGGTATCAAACATGAAAGATCTACACCTAGGCAACCGCAGCAAAATGGACTGGCAGAACGTAGGAACAGGACGCTGAAAGAAGCGGTCCGGTCCATGCTGGCAGAGTCCGGCTTAGGACAGAGTTTCTGGGGAGAAGCGTTGGTGACGGCCTGCTACACTCAGAATAGAAGCGGGATCAACGACAGACTCTAGAAAACTCCCTACGAAGTTTATTTTGGTCGTAAGCCTTCTATAGCTCATCTCCGTGCTTTCGGTTCACCATGTTATATCCATAATAATGGCAAGTCAAAGTTAAATGCCTTTTCGCCTAAGGCTGATGAGGGTGTCTTTGTCGGATATGGACATCCCTCTCACAAGGGCTATAGAGTATTTAACAAGACCACCAAACTTGTGGAAATAACATGCAATGTTGTTTTTGATGAAGCTACTTTAGTGCGCAGGACCTTACGACAACTGACTGAAGATGTTCCTGAGGTCAATGATGTCGTTGATCAGTTGGGCAGGAATTCTTCCGATACTCAACCAACTGGTTCGACTAGACCTATGACTGGATCATCTTCACAACCAGTTCCCTCGGTTGCCCATCAGCAAACCGGGAAGGTCGGTGATGCAAATGACCTTGCTGAGACCTTACACTCAATCTCCCTGAGTGGATCTAGCAACAATCAAGGGGGAATTCCGACTGGAATCTTTGAGCCAGAAGACAACGATGAACCAGCTGGAATGGAGGTACCAGCTGATACTGACATCGTTGGTGAAGGTTCGGGAAGTCAGTCAGACAGTGAAGCTGATGAAGAAGTTCCAACTGGTGGTCAACCGCCAGTTGCAATTCCAGCTCCGACTGGTGAAAATGTGGAAGCACCAGTCATCAGGACAGAAGAACCTATTTCACAGCCGGCACCAGCAGTCGCTGGTCCTCCCAAATAGCTGAGGGATCACCCATCCGATGCTATTCTCGGTGATCCAGAAGGTTCTGTCCAGACTCGCCACGGCAGTGCGCTCCTAAGTTGTTTTATTTCTCAAATGGAACCTACTTCCATAGGAGTTGCACTAGAATCTGCTGATTGGATTAATGCCATGCAAGAAGAGCTTGTTGAATTCACTCGCAATAATGTTTGGGACTTGGTGGAGAGACCATCACACCAGTCAGTGATTGGCACCAAGTGGGTCTTCAAGAACAAGCGAGATGAGAATGGCACCGTGGTCAGAAACAAAGCTCGTTTAGTCGCCAAAGGTTACAGGCAGTGTGAAGGCATCGACTTTGATGAGACCTTCGCACCAGTTGCAAGAATGGAGGCGATACGGCTGTTCCTTGCGTATGCAGCGTATCACGGATTCACAGTATTCCAGATGGACGTGAAGAGCGCCTTCTTGAATGGCGAACTAAAGGAGGAGGTTTATGTCGAGCAACCTCCAGGCTTTGAGATAGGCACCAAAGTGTACAAGCTGAGAAAGGCCCTGTATGGATTGAAACAGGCGCCCAGGGCTTGGTACGAAACGCTGTCACAATTCCTTATCAACAATGGATTTCGGAAAGGGAAGATTGATAGGACTCTCTTCCTTCTCAAGGATGGAGGTGACATGCTAATGGTGCAGATCTATGTTGATGACATCATATTCGGATCAAGGAATATATCTCTCTGCGAGAAGTTTTCTCAACTTATGCAGACGTCATTTCAAATGAGTATGATGGGCAAATTAACATACTTCCTAGGACTCCAGGTCCAGCAGTCAACTGATGGGATTTTCATCAGTCAACGGAAGTATACCAAGGATTTAATTCAGAAATATTGCCCAGAGAAAACTAAGTCCCTAAGGATACCAATGAGCACCAGCTGTCAGATATTTCTCGATGAACAAGGTGAATCAGTTGATCCTACCGTTTACCGAGGAATTATTGGATCACTTCTCTATCTCACTGCCAGCAGACCCGACATTTCATACTCAGTCGGAGTGTGTGCCAGATTTCAAGCCAATCCGAAAAGGTCACACATGGAAGCTGCAAAGAGGATAGTGAAATATCTGAAGGGGACTGAATCTCTTGGAATATGGTATCCCAAAAATGATGAGCTTACACTCATTGGATATTCAGATTCAGATTTTGCTGGATGCCGTATAGATCGAAAGAGTACCAGTGGTACATGTCAATTTCTAGGACACAAGCTAATCAGTTGGTTTAGCAAGAAGCAGCACTCAGTTGCTACATCTACCACTGAAGCTGAATATGTTGCCGCTGCCAGTTGCTGTGCTCAAATTATTTGGATCAAGCAACAACTGGAGGATTATGAAGTGGACACTGGCTGTGTTCCCATCTATTGCGACAACAACAGTGCTATGTGCATCACGAAGAATCCGGTTCATCATTCCAGAACCAAGCACATAGACATTCGACATCACTTCATACGTGATCATGTCGAGAAGAAGGATGTCAGCGTAGACTACATCAGAACTGAAGATCAACTGGCTGACATCTTCACCAAACCCCTTCCAGAAGCAAGATTCAAGGAGTTGTGCATCAAACTCGGTCTTATGGAGATTGATGTGAGCCCAAGTGTTGAGGAAGAATGAGTTCCAGCTCTCATTCTGTTCTTGATCTTCTGAAGGACGCTGATTACGACTAAGTCCAAGCTCTTAGTTGTTTTTATTTAAGTGGTATCTCAAGCTCACTGATGGTTCCTACTGGCGGAACTTATCCCTTAATTGTCCAAGGAAATGAGTCCCAGCTCTCATTCCGAAGTTGCCAGCACAAACCATCCGTTGAAGCGAAATTGGGTCCCATCTCCCAATTTCAAGCGATGATGAGGAGAGGATTTCTTGAAGAGAAGATAATGCGGAATAAAATTGAGTCCAAGCTCTCAATTTTTCTCTTTCTAGTTGTCAGCAGACAACTGGTGATATATCCACGACTGGTGAAAATTGAGTCCCAGCTCTCAATTTATCCAAGTACTCGGGTGCCAGTCGTAAGTACCAGTTGTCAACTGGTAAGGAGGCCATGCTGACAGGGGGAAGTGTTCAACTGGCATATCCTACTGATGACCAGTTATATTACTGATGTCCAGTTGAGTCCCAGCTCTCAACTGATGATCTCTTGAAGTCCAAGAGTCATGCCAGCTGTCGCAGAAATGGCGGGATTGTTCAAATCCTCTTGCGTGTGCGTACCTCAGAATTTAATGCGGCATTTAATGCCACATTTAATGCGCACAGTGACTGCGCAGTCAAAAGCACGTTCGCCACCAATCACCGAGCGCCAAGTTAGCTCCACGTCGTGGCCCCCGTCAGCACGACCGCGCACGTCACCACCGGGAAGCGGGCCTGCTGATGACCGTAGATTCTGACTTGCTGAGAATTCATCTCAGTCGTCTAATCTTGCATGGCCCCGAATATAAATACCCGATCTCCTTCATCGGGTTAACCTTTACGATCCCTCATATTTTCAGAACCCTAAATCTGTTCAACTTCCTTTGATATTTTCTGAAGTCATGGCGTCTTCTTCGCAACCTCCTACTGATAGCCCCTCTACTTCATCATCTTCAGAGTCTCTCGACTTACCCCTCGCTGAAGCTCATATGCCAACATATACTGGCATTGTAAAGATAGAGGATATTGATTATAGCCATCCTTTTGCCAGACTGGTTCAGCTGAATAGACCGCCGACCCGACATCAACTCTCCAACGCACAGATAAGGGCTGCTCAGGTCCAAAAAGAGAAAATTTTGAATGAGAAATTGGCCCTGAAACATTTCGGGGAGGAGCTGATGGAAATAATTGACCGAGAACAGCTCCGACCGTACCTCACGGCGACCCCCAGAAACTTCCACCCTCACATGGTAGCCGAGTTCTATGCTAGGGCGGTTATTGCTGAAGACAGGAAGTCGTTCACCACTTCAGTTTTCGGCCATCTGATCACAATCGATGCAGAATACCTCGCCAACATGTTTGGGATGAGGAGCGCTGGCGAGGAAGTGGCCACGTATCATCATGATGATACGGTGGAATTCCGGAGGAGATGGGCTGAGTGGAAGAAAGCGGCAGTGACTGAGTTCCTGACCGGCATGAAGAAGTCCGAGATGGAGGACTTCTGGCAAATGGTGTGCGACATTGTAGTGCGCATGCTACAATGTGAAGTCGGCTCCTACGCCGAGCTTAGCTTGCGCAAGTTCTCAGTGATGTGCGCCCTGGTAGATGGTGTACAGGGAAATTGGGCCAAATTCTTTTTTGGCCGGTTGCTGGAAAATGTGGCGCGGAACATCACCGTGCCGACTGAAGGGAAGTTTGCCCACGCAGTCTCGTTCGGGCTGCGGATCAGCCACATCTTGGAAGTGGAGATGGGTGGAGGCGTTGACCAAGGGGAGAGACTGGTCCCCTCAGAATTTATACCAGTCTCCAAGGTCAAGCAGGCTGACCCCGATTACAAGAAGCCGCCAGGTTGAAAGGCAAGAAGGCAGTGAACCCTGATGAGGCCGTTTCTGAAGAGGATTCAGAAGACCTGGGGGAGCAAGTGCCAGCTGTGGCTCTCCCACTGCCAGCAGCGGCGAAGGCGGAGTTGAAGCGAAAACTAGAGACGGAGTCTCTCTTCACTACGATGGAGGAAGCGGTGGCTGAGGCTACTGGCGTTCATCCTCGAGAAGTACAACTGGTACCAGCCACCAAGCCTCCATCCCGCAAGAAGCCGAAGACCCATCAGCACCAGCAGCCTCCGCAAGCTGTTGCTTATGATCCTGCGTCTGGAAAGATCTCAGTTCCAGTCAAGAAGTCCGTCTTGGGACTGACTGAGGAGGAGACCCTCGAGAGGATGACTCGCAAGAGGAAGCGAATCCAGACCAGAGCCCAGAAGGAGGCCGAAGAGGCCAAGAAGGCGAAGCACGCCTCTATTATCAAGAAGAAACAAGCTCAATCCAGGCTGCGAGCCATTGTCGCCCAGCAGAAGAGAGAGGCTGAACTGGCAGCCCGTGATGAAAGATTTGCCAAAATCAAGGCTGAGACCGAGGCCAGGCGCCAGGAGCAACTGGCCGACCAATTGCGCCAGGTGGCCAAGGGAAAATGGGGAGTCCCCGAGACTTCAACAAGTACCGTGCCACCAGCACCAGCACCAGGCGAGATCTTACCCGATGAATCCTTTACACGCCTGCTGGTGATGGGCGCTGACGAGGACGTACTATCCCTTGTGGATGAGTACAAACCGGAGGAGGAAACCGCTGAAGTCCCTCCACCCGCGCAAGGGGGTGGTGGAGGTGATGAAGAAGTCCCACTGGCGACGCAAGGGGAAGCCAGTGGAGGAGAAGAAGTGCGGGCGACCACCCCGGTAAAACTGGCGAGTTCCTCTGATGAAGAGTCTGAATCAGAGGAACAGGAGCAAGCGGCGGAAGAGGAGGCCGCGGACATGGAGACCACTGGTGGAGTGGCAGATGAACAATCACCACCGGTAGTACATCGCTCAACCGTGCAGAGGATGGAGCCGAAGGATCTTTTCCCTGATTTTGATGCTGAGGCTCGTGCTCATGCCGGTCGTGCAAAATCTTCTGAAGCCTCAACATCTTCGGGACGACCAGCGGCATCCTCATCAGCACCAGGACGCGCTGAGCGACGAGAAAGAAGGTCCTACATGATCAGCATTCACTACATCCACCTGATCGATGAGGACGACTTTCAGGCTCAAGTGACAGGGGTGCACCGGTGGGAGCACCGCGGGGAGATGGCATTTTATAATTCCAGGGTGCCTGAATTCTCAATCTTCAACATAATCCCGACCAGCGGCCTCCCCCACCAGTCCATTTATGCTTCAAGAATTTTTGACTGGTGCCTGCCTCTGCAGCCAGTGGAATACTACAACTCTACTTTGTATGAATATGCGGAGAACATCACGGTGGAAGTAGAGAGTGCCGTCGATGATGAGATAATCGCAGATTTCAAATATCTGTGGAGAGTGAGTCCGGAGCTGTTTAGGGAGTTCCGGCGGTGGAAGATTTTTGACCGGTGCGAGCACCGATTAACTGTGGAAAAGCGCTCTGTGCTATACGCCCGGCTCGGACTGGGTTACTGGAGAGCGGAGGAGGAGTGGGCTCACGCATTCATGGATACAGATGCTGAGAACCCCCAGCAGCTGTCCATCAGGTGGATCAAGCGCCGTTTGAAAAAGATTGCTGACTTTCACAGACTGACTGGAAGCTCCGGCCTCCCGCGTCCGAAATTGGTGAAGTTACCTTTTCTCCAGTTCCACCTAACCAGCCGCGGCTACCAGATGGTTTACGCGCTCAGACGCATCCGAATACTGGTCGATCTTCCGAGGATCCCTCCCTACCATGCTATATTGTTCGACATGGCTGCCAGCGCTCTGCTGGTAGACCACTTAGTAGAGGAGGATCCCTCTCGTGGTTGGTGGCTGACCCTTGCCGTCCCCCCTGTTCCTACTGTTTCGGGCGATCTAGTCCCTAATCATATGGACTGGCGAGTGGTGGAATTCACAGCCCCACCCGTTTTTGAACAAGTCCAACCAGCTCCAGCAGCAGTGCCAGTAGTGGAGCCAGCAGAAGCAGCAGTCGAAGTACCAGCGGAGGAACCAGCTGCAGCTGCAGTGCCAGCGGAGGAGCCAGCCCCAATGGAAGAATCAGCTGAATCTGAACCAGCAATGGCTCCTTCCGCAACTGATGTGCCTTCCTCTTCCATGGAAGTATCAGCGCAGCCAATCTCCGAGATCCATCCTCCTGCGCAGCTTCTTGCACTCATTGATGCCAGGATGGATCAGCGCTTCGCCACCTTCCGAACTGAAATTGCTCAACAAATGGAGTCCGTCACCGCCGGTGTCTCCACCTTTTTGGCGCGGATCCAAGAGGGGGAAAGGGTGCGAGCACTGGCTGAAGCAGAGAGAGCCCGACTTGCTGAGGAAGAGAGACGGATTGCTGCTGAGGAAAGGCTGAAGAGAGAACAAGACATGGCCGCACTTACAGAGATCCTGAGGTCTATCACAAGCGCGAGAACTCAATCACCAGGATCATCATCCAAGCCATAGTCTAGTTTCTCTATTTTGTTGTAAGTAAATATGTATCAGCTAGTCTAGTCAGTTACCAATTCCTGTACTTGTAATTGCTCCATCACTAATGGAATGCTGACTGACAAGTTGATGACAATCTCTAGTTGTCCAACAATTGTCAAGTATTTACTTACCAGCTGAACTTACACATCCAGTGTAATCAGCACCAGCACTCGTCTACATACTTTAAATCTTTTTGCTCTGATCTCGATTTCCATATTTTAAACGAGCAATATCTCTCCTGGTTTGAGGGGGAAGATTTTTAGTTAGAGCTGATGTGAGGAAGTAGTTGCATGGGTTTAGATCTGATAGGTTTATTTGTAAAACCCTGAAATATTCTGTAACTTTCCTCATCAGCTGAGTGCTCGCTGGTTAGGCTTTGATCGCACCAAAAAGGGGGAAATTATTGGGAAATCTGTCCAAGTTTTCCTTTCCCAGTAGCTACTTGTATAGATCATAGTTTTGGTGGATCAAATCCTAAGTCCTACCAGCGTCAGTTGTCTCTAGATAGCTCTAGTTCTCAAATGTAAAGTCCTGTTTAGGTCTTTTGAGTTGTAAGTCGCAGCAGATCAAGACTCATGCTGACACTATTCACCAGCATGAGAAGTGCTTACCACTGGTTACTGTTCACCAGTTGGAAAAAGTTTCATCCGAAGGCGGCTCACAAAGACTCGTGCTGACACTGTTCACCAGCATGAGAAGAGCTAATGACTG
>JAPKLW010010307.1:0-11398 GCA_026898455.1 Plectranthus barbatus | reverse complement strand
TCTTCTGAGTCGGAGCAATGCGACTCAGAATCGTCTATGATTTGTACTGGCATGATATGCAATTGAGGAACTGATTGTACCTCATTGTCAGCAGCAAGTGCCAGTTGTTCCTCATCTTCAGCATCTTCTTCAGCTGGCTCTTCTCCGAGAGCTGCCATAAACGCCAGGAGAGCTTCTTCTTCTGACTCTCCATCTGACTCAAACTCCCCATCATCATGATCGGGTATGTCAGGCACCTCCGTCCTGGTCAGCATGGCTTTGGCAACAGCCTTGGAAGCACGCTCTTCAAAGAGCTTCTTCAGCCTTTCCCTCTCAGTTTTGTCCACCTGTGGACATTCAAATTTTAAGTGATCAGGGGATTGGCACTGAAAACAAGCTCGAGGAGCTCTCTTGACAAATTTTCCGTCAGATGAGCTAGAAGAAACTCCCTGTTTTGACTTGGCTTTTTCCAGAAGGATAGCCAGTCTTTTCATCTGTTGCTCTAGTTCAGCGATAGAGCTCTCGCCGCCTTTGGAATGAGATCCTGATGCGGACTGGATCTCCTTCGGCTGGTTGTGCTGTGCAGCGGGTCTCTCAGCATGGAAGGGCTTCTTGTGCTTCCAATTGAAGTCCTTTTTGACGAAGTACGCCTCGTCCTGAGCTTTAACGCTGGGGGATCCAACATTCCTGATGGCCTCGTTCTTATTCACCATCTGGATGTCCCACTCGTGTGCCTACAACTGAGCAAACAACTCCTTGGGAGTCATCTTGGACAGGTCCTTTTCCTTCAGAGCTGTCGTCTTCACGAACCAATCTTCTTTAGGCATCTTGGACAGGATCTTCGAGTTAAGATCAGCATTGTCGTACTCTCTGCCCAGAGACTTCAGCTCGCTGACTATGGCGTTGAATCTCGCCTCCATCTCCTTGATGGTTTCTCCAGTCAGCATCTGGAAGGACTCATATTTGTCCACTGCAACCTGCAATTTGTTGCGTTTCATTTGGTCAGTTTCTTGACATAAACTATCAAGATAATCCCATACTCCCTTGGCATTATCAAACTGGAGGGCTTCCTCCATCAGCGACTTAGGAAGAGAAGCCAGGATCAGCTCGTGAGCAATGGAATCCAACTGATTCCGCTTCCTGTCCTCGGCGTTCCATTCGCTTTGAGGCTTTGGGATCACAGCAGCTGGACGATCTCCTAGCTGGTGCTGTATCATGGTGATCTCAATCGGCCCTGTCTCTAGCACATCTTTCATCTCTGGATGGATGCTCTTTAGAGAGATGAGCGACCTCTTTCGCCATATATCATGCTTCACAGTCCCGTATTCGAGTAGCTTCGGATTATTCATCTTGATGTACCTGAGCTAATCAAACAGACAAACAAGGTGCAAGGAAAATGGATCTCGGTCCTAAGCGACACAGAAACGAACGGTCTGTAAGAACCGTCCGCTCTGATACCACTTGTTGGTCCGGGTTTATCAGAGTGTATAACGTTACGCAGCGGAAATATTGAACTTATAAGTCTAACTTGCACTCTGTCCTGCTGGTTGCTTCAGCTGACTGGCTGACTGGCTGGTCAGCTGATAGCTCAACACTTAGAATATTTTAAGCCTAGTTTGCACAGTTATCAGTTTTCAGATATACACCAGCACTTGAGTGCTGGGTTTCAAATACAAATTTAAATACTGAAAGCAGATAAAGGCAAAGGATTTTTATAGTGGTTCGATCAACTGATCTACGTCCACTCTCCAGTCGACTCACTGGAAATTCACTAAAAAGCAATCAGGTACAAAGTTCCTACGATCTATCTCCAGCTGGTAGATGCCCCGTCTACCAGTCCACTGGATCAACTGCTCCCGGTCCTTGTCCTTCTTCAACTCTTCGTCAGATGGATGGAGTGCGAGCACGTCACTTCAACCTCCTCCTCTGACTGGTTGGGTGTTGAGTTCTCCCAAGAACGTAAATCCTCTACGGCAAACTGCCCGTAATAACTCAAGAGCTGGCTGGCTCTAGAGCTGCTATGTTCTTCCTCAGAAAGAGAAAGAACACCAAGCGAGGTCTGTAACTTACAAGCTGGAAGCTTGAAGTCTCGTGTTTGAATAAATCAACACACGGATAGCCTTTAGAGAGGCCTCGAAAGTTGTATGCTTTTACTTGCTTGAGCGTAATAAATTTCAGTCTTTCGGTAGGTGAAGAGTTGGCCAAGAACATTGAATGTTGATGGATCCCAGGTATTTATAGCCGAGGGATCCCATTCAAATATTCTAGCCGTTTGGACACATCCGGAATGGGTCTCTGTCCTCGGATGTACTTCAGACGGCGGCAGGTAGGAATTTCAGGAAAACGCAATACCTGTGTCTGCTTTTTCTGACACAGACCTCTTTGTGTCAGAACGGCATTATTTCGTCAGTACGAGGAATTTCAACTGGTGTCTTGAACTGATAGACTTTAAGGATATCCTTCCTTAAAGTCTTACTTTGTCAGTATATTCCTCAGACGAATCTTCTTTTTGTCTCTAAGACTCTGGGAGAACGAATCTTCAATTCTGCTGGTAACCTCCGACTGGTAGAACATACTGGTGATCTTGTGCTGGCAGTCTCTGCTGGTGACTTTCCTTAGCACAATCAAGGTCTACCAAATTGTCTGGATGTTAACTCTTGGAATCTCCCATGACTGGTGGCTTCACCGCTGGTGAATAGTGTCAGCCAGAACACGTATTCTGCTGGTAGGATTTGTCAGCCTCCTGCTGGTGAAATCCTTCCAACTGGTGAACAGTAGCCAGTCATTAGCTCTTGACTCCATGCTGATGAACAGTGTCAGCATGGGTCTGTCAGTCGTCTGCTGGTGAAATCCTTCACCAGGTAAGAGATTCTCATGCTGATGAACAGTGTCAGCATGAGTCTTGATCAGCTACGACTTACAACTCAAAAGACCTAAACAGGACTTTACATTGAGACTAGAGCTATTCTAGAGACAAACTGACGCTGGTAGGACTTAGGATTTGATCCACCAAAACACTTAAACACCAAATCAAAGATCTAAGCTATCAACTGGGGAAGGGAGACTTTGATAATTTTCCCAACAAATTCCGACTGGAATCTTTGAGCCAGAAGACAACGATGAACCAGCTGGAATGGAGGTACCAGCTGATACTGACAACGTTGGTGAAGGTTCAGGAAGCCAGTCAGACAGTGAAGCTGATGAAGAAGTTCCGACTGGCAAAGGTCAACCACCAGTTGAAAATCCAGTTCCGACTGGTGAAGGTCAACAGCCAGTTGCAGTTCCAGCTCCGAATGGTGAAAATGTGGAAGCACCAGTTATCAGGACAGAAGAACCTATTTCACAGCCGGCACCAGCAGTCGCTGGTCCTCCCAAATGGCTGAGGGATCACCCATCCGATGCTATTCTCGGTGATCCAGAAGGTTCTGTCCAGACTCGCCACGGCAGTGCGCTCCTAAGTTGCTTTATTTCTCAAATGGAACCTACTTCCATAGGAGTTGCGCTAGAATCTGCTAATTGGATTAATGCCATGCAAGAAGAGCTTGCTGAATTCACTCGCAACGATGTTTGGGACTTGGTGGAGAGACCATCACATCAGTCAGTGATTGGCACCAAGTGGGTCTTCAAGAACAAGCGAGATGAGAATGGCACCGTGGTCAGAAACAAAGCTCGTTTAGTCGCCAAAGGTTACAGGCAATGTGAAGGCATCGACTTCGATGAGACCTTCGCACCAGTTGCAAGAATGGAGGCGATACGGCTGTTCCTTGCTTATGCAGCGTATCACGGCTTCACGGTGTTCCAGATGGACGTGACTTCTTGAATGGCGAGCTAAAGGAGGAGGTTTATGTCGAGCAACCTCCAGGCTTTGAGATAGGCACCAAAGTGTACAAGCTGAGAAAGGCCCTGTATGGATTGAAACAGGCGCCCAGGGCTTGGTACGAAACGCTGTCACAATTCCTTATCAGCAATGGATTTCGGAAAGGGAAGATTGATAGGACTCTCTTCCTTCTCAAGGATGGAGGTGACATGCTAATGGTGCAGATCTATGTTGATGACATCATATTCGGATCAAGGAATATATCTCTCTGCGAGAAGTTTTCTCAATTGATGCAGACGTCTTTTCAAATGAGTATGATAGGCAAGTTAACATACTTTCTCGGACTCCAGGTCCAGCAGTCAGCTGATGGAATTTTTATCAGCCAGCGGAAGTATACGAAGGAGTTAATTCAGAAGTATTGCCCAGAGAAAACTAAGTCCCTCAGAATACCTATGAGCACCAGTTGTCAAATATTTCTTGATGAGCAAGGTGAATCAGTTGATCCTACCATCTACCGAGGAATCATTGGATCACTTCTCTATCTCACAGCCAGCAGACCCGACATTTCGTACTCAGTCGGAGTGTGTGCCAGATTTCAAGCCAATCCGAAAAGGTCACACATGGAAGCTGCAAAGAGGATAGTAAAATATCTGAAGGGGACTGAATCTCTTGGAATATGGTATCCCAGAAATGATGAGCTTTCACTCATTGGATATTCAGATTCAGACTTCGCTGGATGCCGTATTGACCGAAAGAGTACCAGTGGTACGTGTCAGTTTCTAGGACACAAGCTAATCAGCTGGTTTAGCAAGAAGCAGCACTCAGTTGCTACTTCTACCACTGAGGCTGAGTATGTTGCCGCTGCCAGTTGCTGTGCTCAAGTTATCTGGATCAAGCAACAACTGGAGGATTATGAAGTGGACACTGGCTGTGTTCCCATCTATTGCGACAACAACAGCGCTATGTGCATCACGAAGAATCCGGTTCATCACTCTAGAACCAAGCACATAGATATTCGACATCACTTCATTCGTGATCATGTCGAAAAGAAGGATGTCAGCGTGGACTACATCAGAACTGAAGATCAACTGGCTGACATCTTCACTAAACCTCTACCAGAAGCAAGATTCAAGGAGTTGTGCATCAAACTCGGTCTTATGGAGATTGATGTGAGCCCCAATGATGAGGAAGAATGAGTCCCAGCTCTCATTCTGTTCTTGATCTTCTGAAGGACGCTGATTACGACTAAGTCCAAGCTCTTAGTTGTTTTTATTTAAGTGGTATCTCAAACTCACTAGTGGTACCTACTGGCGGAACTTATCCCTCAAATGTCTAAGGAAATGAGTCCCAGCTCTCATTTAAATTTGCCAGCACAAACCATCAGTTGAAGCGAAATTGGGTCCCAGCTCCCAACTCCAAGTGATGATGAGGAGTGGACTTCTTGGAGAGAAGATTATGCGGAATAAAATTGAGTCCAAGCTCTCAATTTTTACTATCTTTCAAGTTGCCAGCAGATAACTGATGGAATTTCCGCGACTGGCAAAAATTGAGTCCAAGCTCTCAATTTGTCTAAGTATGCCAGCACCAGTATGTGTATCAGTTGCCAACTGATAAAGAGGCCAACCAGTTAGGGGGAAGTATGCGACTGGTATATGCTACTGATGACCAGTCATGCCAGCTGTCGCAGATAAGGCGGGATTGTTCAAATCCGACTAGCATGTACATCTCTCAGAATTTAATGCGGCATTTAATGCCACATTTAATGTGCACAGTGTCTGCGCAGTCCGACGCTTGGATGCCACCAATCGGCGTAAGCCATGTCAGCTCCACGTCGTGGCGCCCGTCAGCACGACCGCGCACGTCACCACAGGGAACCGGGCCTGCTGATGACCGTCGATCCTCGCGTGCTGAGCGTTGATCCTGGACGTCTGATCCTGCATGGCCCGAGTATAATTACCTGATCACTTCCTTCGGGTTAACCTTTATGTTTCCCTACTTTCAGAACCCTAATATCTTTCAAAATTCTCTCATCTTCCCTTGAGCTTTTCTGAACCTTGAATCTTTCTGAAGTCATGGCATCATCTTCTCAACCTCCAGCTGATAACCCTCCATCTACATCTACATCATCCTCGTCTGGTTCACCAGACCTACCAGTCGCTGAAGCTCATATGCCTACGTATACTGGCATACTGAAGATCGAAGATATCGATTACACCTATCCGTTCGCCCGATTGGTTCAGTTGAACAGGCCGGCGACCAGGCGACAGCTCTCTAACACGCAGATTAGGACTGCACAGGTTCAGAAGGAGAAGATTCTGAACGCAAAGCTAGCCCTAAAGCATCATGGGCCGGAGCTGATGGAGATGGTCGACCACGAGCAGCTCCGCCAGTACTTGACGGCGAAACCCAAAACTTTCCATCCACACATGGTAGCCGAGTTCTACGCTCGGGCCGTGATAGCTGACGGCAGGAAGTCTTTCACAACTTCCGTTTTTGGTCACCTGATCAACGTCACCGCCGAATACCTCGCCGATCTGTTCGGGCTGAGGAATGAAGGTATGGAGATAGCCTCGTATTATCAGAATAATACAGACGAGTTCAGGAGGAGATGGGCGGAGTGGAAGAAGGCGGAGGTGACTGAGTTCCGTACTGGAATGAGGAAGTCAGAAATGGAAGAATATTGGCAGATGGTATGCGACATTGTGGTACGCATGCTGCAATGTGAGGTCGGATCGTACGCCGAGCTGAGCCTGCGCAAGTTTTCAGTGATGTGTGCGCTTGTCGACGGGGTTGAGGGCAACTGGGCTGAATTCTTCTTCGGCCGGTTGCTGGAAAATGTAGACAGAAACATCACTATTCCGACTAACGGCAGGTTTGCTCACGCCGTATCCTTCGGGCTGAGGATCAGCCACATCCTGGAGATGGAATTGGGTGATGGCGTGGATCAGGGGGAACAACTGGTTGGTTCCGATTTCATACCAGCCACGAAGGTGAAGCTGCCTCGCCCAGATTACAAGAAGCCACGCAGGCTGAAAGGGAAGTCAGCAGTGGACCCTGCTGAGGTCGTTTCTGAGGAGGACTCAGAAGACCTGGGAGAGCAAGCACCAGTTATGGCTCTCCTGCTGACAGCAGAGGCAAGGGCAGAGTTGAAGAGGAAGCTGGAGACGGAGTCTCTCTTCGACACCATGGAAGGCGCGGTGGCTGAGGCGACTGGTATCCACCCACGGGACGTACAACTTGTACCAGTCACCAAGAAGCCATCCCGCAAGAAGCCTAAGACTTCCCAGCACCAGCAGCCATCGTCAGCTGTTGCATATGACCCTGAGTCTGGGAAGATCTCCATCCCAGTCAAGAAGTCCATTCTGGGACTGACTGAGGAAGAGACGCTGGAGAAGATGACCCGCAAGCACAAGAGGGTTATGACCCAGGCTCAGCGGCTGGTGGAACAGGCGAAGAAAAAGAAGGGCGCCTCCATCGTCAAGAAGAAACAGGCCAAGGCGAGGCTCCGGGCTCTGATTGCCCAGCAGAAGAGAGAGGCGGAGTTGGCTGCTCGTGATGAGAGATTTGCCAAGATCAAGGCTGAGCACGACGCCAGGCGTCAGGAGGAAATGGCCAAACAATTGCGCCAGGTGGCCAAGGGCAAGTGGGATGTGCCCGAAACTTCCACAAGTGCGAGGCCACCAGCACCAGCACCAGGCGAGATCTTACCAGAAGACTCCTTTACACGCCTGCTGGTTATGGGCGCTGAAGAGGATGTACTATCCCTTGTGGATAAGTACCAAGAGGAGGAGGTCGCTGAAGTCCCTCCACCCGCGCAAGGGGGTGGTGGAGGTGAAGAAGGCCCACTGGCGGCGCAAGGGGGTGCCAGTGGAGGAGTTGAGGAGCGGGCGACCACCCCGGAAAAACTGGCGAGTTTTTCAGACATGATCTCCGATTCGGAGGAGGAGCCGGAGCAGGAGGCAGCTGAGGAGGTGATACATTACTCCATGGTGCAGAGGATGGAGCCAAGGGATCTGTTCCCAGACCTTGATGATAAGGCTCGTCGTCCTGCCAGTCGCCCCCAATCTACAGATGCCTCGACATCAACTTCCGGGCGACCAACAGCATCCACTACATCACCAGCTAGGCGTGCACGTACTGAAAGGCGACCTTACATGCTCTGCATCCAAGAGCATCAACTGATTGATGAGGATACCTTCCAGTCGCGAGTGACAGGGGTACATCGGTGGGAGCACCGCGGGGAGATGGCATTTTATAATTCCAGGGTGCCTGAATTCTCAATCTTCAACATAATTCCGACCAGCGGCCTCCCCCACCAGTCCGTTTACGCTTCAAGAATTTTTGACTGGTGCCTGCCCCTGCAGCCAGTGGAATACTACAACTCTACTCTGTATGAGTATGCAGAGAACATCACGGCGGAGGTGGAGAATGCCGTCAATGACGAAATGATATCCAGCTACCGAAGACTCTGGAGGGTGGATCCGGAACTATGTCTGGAGTTCCGGAGGTGGAGGATTTTTGACCGATGCGAGCGCCTGCTGACAGTGGAGAAGCGGGCGGTCCTCTATGCCAGGCTGGGTCTTGGCTACTGGAGAGCGGAGGAGGAGTGGGCTCATGCCTTCATGGGCACTGATCCTGAATGCCCCCAGCAGCTGTCTACAAGGAGGATCAAGCGCCGCTTGCTGAAAATCGCTGAGTATAGGCAGCTGACTGGAAGCTCCGGCCTCCCGCCACTGAAAAAGATCAAGTTACCTTTCCTCCAGTTTCGAGTCACCAGTCGGGGGTACCAGCTGACGTACGCGCTCCGTCGCCTCAAAGTGCTGGTTACCCTCCCGAGGATCCCTCCCTACCATGCTATATTGTTCGACATGGCTGCCTGCGCTCTGCTGGTAGACCACTTAGTAGAGGAGGATCCCTCTCGTGGTTGGTGGCTGACCCTTGCCGTCCCTCCTGTTCCTATTGTCTCGGGCGATCTCGTCCCTGCTCACATGGACTGGCAAGTGGTGGAATTCACAGCCCCAACAGTTGTTTCTGAACAAGTCCAGCCAGCTCCAGCAGCAGTGCCAGTGGTGGAATCAGCTGAGGTACCAGCAGTCGAGGTACCAGCGGGGGAACCAGCTGCAGCTGCAGTGCCAGCGGAGGAGCCAGCCCCAATGGACGAATCAGCTGAATCCGAACCAGCAATGGCTCCTTCCGCAACTGATGTACCTTCCTCATCCCTGGAAGTATCAGCGCAGCCAATCTCCGAGATCCATCCTCCTGCGCAACTCATTGCCTTAATTGATGCCAGGCTGGATCAACGATTTTCCTCCTTCCGGACCGAGATGACACAACAGTTGGAGTCAGTCACCGCTGGAGTGTCCTCCTTTTTGGCGCGGATCCAAGAGGGGGAAAGTACGCGAGCACGTGCTGAGGCAGAGAGAGCTCGTCTTGCTGAAGAGGAGAGGAGAATTGCTGCTGAGGAAAGGGAGAAGAGCAGACAAGATATGGCAGCGCTCACTGAGATCCTGAGGTCGCTCACAAGCAGAACTCAATCACCAGGATCATCTTCTCAGCCATAATCTTGTTTCTTCATTTTGTTGTAAGTATTTGTATCTCTAGACTAGTCAGTTTTCTATCCTGTACTTGTAACTGCAACATATTAAATTGATTGATTACTGACAAGTTGATGACAATTCCTCATTGTCCAACAAATTGTCTAAGTATTTACTTACCAGCTGAACTTACACTTCCAGTGTAATCAGCACCAGCACTCGTATCACACACTTTAAATCTTTTTGCTCTGATCTCAATTCTCATATTTTAAACGAGCAATATCCCTCTTAGTTTGAGGGGGAAGATTTTAGTTAGAGCTGATGTGAGGAAGTAGTTTCATGGGTTTAGATCTGATAGGTTTATTTTGTAAAACCCTGAAATACTTTGTAACTTTCCTCATCAGCTGAGTGCTCGCTGGTTAGGCTTTGATCGCACCAAAAAGGGGGAAATTGTTGGGAAATTTGGCTAAGTTTCCTTTCCCCAGTAGCTACTTGTTTAGATTCTAGTTTTGGTGGATCAAATCCAAAGTCCTACCAGCGTCAGTTTGTCTCTAGAATAGCTCTAGTCTCAAATGTAAAGTCCCGTTTAGGTCTTTTGAGTTGTAAGTCGCAGCTGATCAAGACTCATGCTGGCTACTGTTCACCAGCATGAGATGTACTTACCAGTTGAGAGAAGTCTCACCAGCAAGCGACTGACAAGACTCATGCTGACACTGTTCATCAGCATGAGAAAGAGCTCACGACTGGCTACTGTTCACCAGTTGGGAAGGTTTTCATCAGCAGGCGGCTGACAAACCTTACCAGCAGAATACGTGTTCTCACTGACACTATTCACCAGCGGTGAAGCCACCAGTCATGGGAGATTCCAAGAGTTAACATCAGACATATTGGTAGACTTAGATTGTGCCAGCGCAAGTCACCAGCAGAGACTGCCAGCACAAGATCACCAGAACGATCTACCAGTCGGATGTTACCAGCAGAATTCCAGATTCTCTCTCCCAGAGTCTTAGAGACAAAAAGAAGATTCGTCGAGGAATTAACTGACAGAGTATGACTTTAAGGAGGATACCTTAAAGTCCATCAGTTACAAGACACCAGTCTCAATTCCTCGTACTGACGAATAGTGCCGTTCTGACATAAAGAGATCAATGTCAGATAAAGCGGACAAAAGTATGGCACTTTCCGGAAAAACATACCTGCCGCCGTCAGAAGGACATGCGAGGAGAGAGACCTTTTCCGGATGTGTCCAAACGGCTAGAAGATTTGAATGGGATCCCGCGTCTATAAATACCTGGGATCCATCAACATTCAATACACTTCTCTCTTGCTCAACTACCGAAAGTCTGAAACTTTATTGCAAGCAAGCAGAACACTTTCGAGGCCTTTCTAAAGGCTATCCGTGTGTTGATTTATCAAACACGAGACTTCAAGCTTCCAGCTTGTAAGTTACTGATCTCTTTGGTGATCTTTCTCTTCCGAGGAAGTTCACAGCAGCTCTTGTGCCAGCCAGCACTTGAGTTATCACGGGCAGTTCGCCATATTGAGAAGATACGTTCTTGGGAGAACTAAACACCCAGTGAAGTTGTGGAGGTTGAAGTGACGTGCTCGCACTCCACCAGCTGATCAGAGTTGAAGAAGGACAAGGCCGGGAGCGGTTGATCTAGTGAACTGATGGACGAGGCATTCACCAGCTAGAGATAGATCGTAGGACGCTTGTACCCGATTACTCTTAGTGAAATTTCCAGTGCTACGACTGGAGAGTGGACGTAGATCAGTTGATCGAACCACTATAAATCCTTTGTCTTTTATCAGTTTTCTGCATTACATTCTTATTTTAAACCCAGCACCCAAGTGCTGGTGTATATCCTGAAAACTGATAACTGCGCAAACAAGGCCTAAAATATTCTAAGTCTTGAGCTACCAGCTGACGAGCCAGTCGCCAGTCAGCTGAGTACGCAGAGTGCAAGTTGACTTACCAGCTGACAAGGTCCCAGTCAGTTGGTTATCCAGCAAGTGCAAGAAAACGATTAACCACATTTTCCGCTGCTAAGTTATACCCTGATAATCC
>JAPKLW010010306.1:0-11398 GCA_026898455.1 Plectranthus barbatus | reverse complement strand
CACTGTGAGGCAAGGATGAACCTCGGCGGCCCTCTCTGATCCCTACATTAAGCAAATATTTGAAGTCACCACAAATGCATCTTCCATGCATTTACAATTCTCCATCCTGACTTCAAATCTATCAAAATACCAACCATTCCCTACAACTCATCCCACTACAGGACTAACAAGCTGATTGCAACAATCAGCACACACCCATCAACAACAAACATTTGTTAAACTTGGCTGAGGGTACGAACATTCTCATCTGTTGATATTCTCACTGATCCTTTCTCTACAACATCCCGAATAAAATGGAACTTAACATCAATATGTTTAGAATTCTCATGGATAGTGCACTCTGACTATCACACACGATTTGCACTGCCCTTTGTTTAACCCCTAACTCACTGACCATGCCCTTAAGCCAAATGGCTTCTTTCATTGCCTCATAAACTGCTAATTTCTCTGCAATATTTAAACTCAGGAAGACAACATCAGCTTCGTTGAATCTCTTTCGAGGTCTTATCTCCCTCCTCACTCTATCTCTCACCAACTGATAATCTGAAATGTTGCTAGGACCTTTTGCTTCTGAAGATTCTTCCTCAGCTTCTGGAGAATAATCAGGATCTTGGCTTGTTTCATCGACACCTTGTTCTAACTCTGAAACTTTGAGTGTACCAGCTTCTTTATCGTTTTCTCTTCCTCTATCAATCTCCAGAAAAGGCATCTTTTGTTCATTAAAGATGACATCCCTGCTTATCACAATTTTCTGATTGCCTTTCTCTATGCACCAGAGCCTGTATCCTTTCACTCCTGGAGGGTAGCCAAGCATCACACACTTTAAAGCTCTAGCCTCCACTTAATCTTGTTTAAGGTGAGCATATGATGAGCACCCAAACACTCTGAGATAAGAGTATGCAGGGAGTTTGTTATTCCACACTTCATCAGAAGATTTGAAGTTAAAAGCAGTGACAGGAGACTTATTTATTAGATAGCATGCAGTTGACAAAGCCTCACCCCAAAACCTTTTTGGTAAACCAGAGCTAAGGAGTATACATCTCACCCTCTCCAATAGGGTGCAGTTCATCATCTCAACAATTCCATTTTGTTGAGGATTATAGGGAGTTGTCCCGTGCCTCTTGATTCCTTTAGAACTGCGGACTGAGTCAAACTCCCCTGAGATGAATTCTAATCCATTATCTATTCTTATACACTTGATATTCACTCCCTTTTCATTTTCAACCAGACTGATCCACTCATTAGGTTTCTGACTAGTTTCATCTTTGTTCATTAGGATGAACATCCATACTCTTCTTGCTAACAGGAAGTATTTTCCACCACTCAGTGTTTCTGTCTTTGAAGGTCCCCAAAGGTCGGCATGTACTTCTAAAGTTGCTCGAGTTGTAGGGCAGTTTCTTGCTCTTGGCAAGAATTCATTCTTCACACACAGCAGGCTCATCTCTCCCTTCTACATAGATCAGACCTCTCTTCCTAAGCTTATTAATTCCCATGTTTCCAATATGCTCCAACCTGGCATGCCATAGGTTCAATTCACCTTTCACAATGTGTTCAGATTCTCCCCCAACAGTTTTGGCAACGAGATAGTAAATGCTATTTACCCTTCTTGCCTTGAGAACCTCTTTTCCATCCTTGGTCATAGAGATCATGCCTTGGTACCCTTCAAACTTGTACCCTTTTGATTCTAATACACCAAGTGAGATCAAACTTCTTTTAACTTCAGGTATATACCTGACATTCACCAACAATTTTGTAGCTTCATGGTGATTTTGGATCCTGACTGATCCAATACCTTTAACTTTACATATATTGTTGTTCCCCAGAATAACTGATCCTCCATTCATCATCTAAATATCCACAAACCAGCTAAGATGAGGACACATGTGGAAAGATCACCCTGAGTCAAGAATCCAGTTGTCATTATCTGCAGCAACATTAGCATTGACATAGTGTGCTTCATCCTGAACTTTCTCTACTGAGGTTACACTATTTGATCCTTGACTGGTCTGCTGCCTTTTATAAGAGAAACAATCTTTTATCATATGACCTGCTTCTAGCAAAAGTGGCATGTTCTTGATTCATTTGACCATGGAGTATGTGATGGTGCAGATCTCTGCCAAGAAACCTATGGAGATGGAGGTCTCCTTTCTTTCATATTGTTGTTCCATCCATTCTACACTCCACCGCGTGGAGTGAGCTGCTTATTTGGGATGAATTGTTTCTTAAACTTGTTCTTGGGTTTCTTCTTCTTCACCAACAAGCCTACAACAGCTGTAGAACTAGTGCCCGTCTCAGACAATCTTTGTATTCTTTCCCCTTATTGCTGACTGCACTTCATCAAGAGTGAAAGTTTTTTCCCTGCCATAAATCATAATTTTTGGTTATTGTTGAGTTTTTTATCTTTTAATTCTTGTCAGTTTGGAGTGGACGTATATGGCATTGAAGAAATTTGATGTTATTGAGATTGAAATGAAGCATGATACAACAACTTCTTTGTGCGGGAAATTTGCAATGTATCTGAACAACAAGAAAGCCCATCATTCTCCCACATTGTGAAATCGACCAAGGTGAAGAAATTGAAGGAAAACATGGAAGAATTGAAGATCTAGAAGACTACAAGGAGCTAGGAGCAAGGAGAGAGCAAGTTAAAGCATCAAACCTCCATTTTCGAATTTTTGCAAGAGGAACCCAAATATGAAAATTTAAACTTTCAAGTAACCTCTATTTACCCTCTTTAGACCCTTAAAAACATGAATATGAGGTTGCATGTATGATCAAGACACCCCTCCTTAAGTTTCAAGCCACATAGTGAGCTAGGGTTGATATGATGCTTAATAGTGGCAAATGCATGTTGATCTAGTGATTATTGATGATGTAATTCTTGCACGTATGTTATAGCTTGAGATCTATGTTATATGATAGCGCTATGAAGTGTTTGGTATCTAAAAATATGAATATATGGTGATATATGATGATGAGCCACGGAATTGATGAAAGCATGATATAATGAGACATGTTGTGAATGAACTGTGTACATGGATGTGTTAAAAAGATAATTAATTTGGTTTCATGTCAAAATGTCATGTGGTCTGAAAGTTATGCGCCCTGAAACAATATGTGGCAATCTGTGTTGCATTGTCAAAAATGGTTTTGAAACTATAGTTAGGCATGTTAGAAAATTCTCAAATTTTACACATAGGTGGTAGACACATTTTTAAACATGCATGTAAATTGTCAAGTCATTATCGTGAGTAATTTGGCCATAATGAGTTTTTGAAGTTGAACCCATATTTCAGCCGTAGCCCAAAAATACCCAGTAAATACTAACTCCCCCAGCCCATATCCCCCAAACGACAAATAATTTTCATAAACCGTCAAATGGAGCATATCCATTTTAGAATCTATTTTTTGCATGTCGAATCTCATACCTTAATTCTCAGTAAATCTGAAATGACATTGTTTTGAAAATGACATTATTTTAGAGTGCATGTCTAGGAATTTCCAAGCTAAAGTGCATGAAGTCTTTTGCATGACTTTATCCAACTAATTTTTCAACCTTAGCAAATACGTTCACAACATACTTGATTGTTTATTAAACACATTGCATGATTAATTGCATTTGAATGTTAGGACATAGATGCCTAGAGAGTCTCATTGTACATATGTCTTTGAAATGGAATAATTATGAAAGCATGCATGAAATTGAATCAACACACCTAGTAATTAAGTGATATAAATCTAGGTGTTGGAGATTTTGGAAAGGAGGCATCAACTAGTGGAACCAAGTAAGCCAACACTACAACAAGATAAGGTGGGCACTACTTTATCTAAAAACTTGTTTTCCCAAAATATTTTATCAAATGATGATGAATATTTTTGTTTTGAATGTTTCGAACACTGTAAAATGTTTTAGTGCCTTGACAATGCATGAATTTACACTATTATGAGTTGATGTTATCATTGCGGAGGAATAAGGTGGGAAAGGAAAATGGAGGGCTCAACCCATGTATACATGAATGCATGATTTGTTTGGAGAGGGCTCAGCCCATGTATGCTTGATTACATGATTTCTTGAATAATACATTTGGAGGGCTCAGCCCATAATTTCATGATCATTTGTTAATGGCACGACAAATGAAAAGAGTTGCACAACCATGTGAGATGAATTGTTTTTGGCATGCATGAGTAAATGATTTGATAAAAGCCTCATGTCATGCTTGTGTGAAACGGTAATTCCAAAATATATATGTATGTATTATTTTCGGGACGACGTGTTCACTGGATATATTCGTGTACTTAGCCCATGCATGTGTTTTCCCTACATGTAGGTACATGGTGATGGCGGGCGCGTTGTGGCGATTGTGGGAAGGAGTGGTTCGATTTGAACCTCATTTAAATAAATGTGTACTTGGCATGTGAATCTCACTTCCCTATTTTGTTGATCATTCTTGCATGACTACTTGATCTTTTGTTGGCATGTAAACCAAATTAATCCACTTGTGGTATTTATCTTTTGAAACCTTGATATGTATATACATTGATTCGAATCACTAAGCATGATTCTAACTCTCATTTACCCTATAGCATGATTTCGAAACATCTATACTTAAATTGTGATTCGGTGTAGACTATGATGCTATGTCTTCACACATAGTGTCACTTGAAAATTGTGATTTGAAATTATATTTGTCTATCTCAAGTTTCTTGGATGATACACTTTAAATTATATTTATTCAATTCAATCATTCAAGCCATATTATTTCCAAAAACAAGAATTGTTTCCGCTTAAATTTCAAAAATTATTTTCAAGCCATTAAATCCCTTAGCGTGCTTTGGTCGCACGTGTGACTGTCCCGTAGGTCCGGTTTGGGGCGTGACACAATTACCAATATTTTATTTATTGCAATCCACACCATATTCCAAATAATTAATTATGTTATCTTATCAGTAAATATAATACTAAGTTGTGGATAAAAATATTAATATAAATATTATATTCTCCTAAATCAAACTTTTAAATAAACAAAATATTGTTGTGCAACACACAAGTATAATTATAATACTTGTTTGTACTAATGTAATACGCACCAACCCAACTTTATGTGCCCAACTATGCAGACTTGATTAGTATTAAATAACAATATGGACTAGCCCAATTATATTAGGTTTAAGAATGTGTTAGTCCATTAGGTTTAATAAAATTTGCATTATATATTGTAGGCACTTGGTGTTCAAAAGAATATGAATGAAATGAATGAAGTTGCTTATCTTTTTCCTTCCTTTATCGACATTTCTCTCTAATCTTATCTCTATATTTGTGGAGTTTGAGCCGCTCAAAGTGCTCTCTATCCTTATTACAATTCAAGGTCGTATCATAATGCCACCAACTTGTACTATTATCTATGTTTTTCTCCTCTCATATTAAACATTTTCAATGTTAATTTTCTCACTCTCATTTTTAACATTATTTTTTTGTCGTTTCTATTGATCTCTTTTGTGTGTCACGGAAATGATAAAACCATGAATTTATAACTAAAATATTCAAATAATTTACTGTTCGATTAATTTGAATATTTGCAATAAATGAATTTCTGCTGATAATATTTAATGGGTGACCGATTCAATACATATTCTCGAGAATTTTAACGGGAACTCTTTTGGTATAATCAACAAATAAATTCATGTTGGGTAGCAAACTCAATTTGTCCCACATCTGTGAAGGAAAGGAAAAATTCATTGTATAAGAGTCAACAATTAACTCCATTAAAATGAGTCCTTTAGGGAGATGCCCAAAACAAATCTGTGTGGGCTTTTGCTCGTTCTAAAGCGGACAATATCATACTAATGGAGGAGACCGAGCTGTTTGTGTTGGTGGTCAGGCGGCTTGTCCCGTGGATTGACGGCAATGCAAGATGAAGTGATGAATTATATAACTTGAGTGGAGACCACATATATGTGGGCCATTGTTTTTGATGGGTGGATCAATATATATTTATTTTTGATAGTAGATGTCAAACAATAAATAAAATCTCTAAACACTATTTTCAAGTCACAAACAGTGTGTCAAATGTATAAATTAATTTTATAAATTGCAAATGACCAAACATTTCACGATATTTTTTAATTTTCTATTTCATTAAATTTAACATGCTATTTAAGGTTTTCTTTTAAGAAAATTGGCTATTTTCAAATATTTAAAAAAAAAAATAAAAAAACTCCATAGATAGCACAATACTACACACAGTTTTGGTGAATCAAGTACAGTTTCGGAGTTTTTTTACACGCACAAAATGAACAATTGTTGTAAACAAAATGCCGTAAATTAGAGATACTAGCCCCTTGGGTCGGCATTCTTAACTATCCAAGGATGATGCATAAGCTTTTGAATTGTCAGTCTTTTTTATGGATCTTTTACAAGAAGCTGCACAAATGCCATGGAATCAATTAAATTATTATAATAAATCAAAATTTGAAGTTTTCTCATGCATAAGTTTCATAATTTTTACTGACACGCTAATGGATAAACTCACTTAAATCATTTAGTTTAACAAATGAAAAACAATTAAACCATAGGCCCCTAGATAGTTTCATATTGAGTATCAACTTTCATTTATTATGATAAAATATTGAATTGAACATTTCTTTTAAATTTTATTATGTTATTTAATATTCCATAACAATTAAACCTATAGGACTTTGTATATTGCTTCACACACTTAATAAAACTATTTAAATGGGAAAACTGATTATTTTATCCCAAAGTTTTCACTTTCTTGAAATTCTATCCAAGAAATTTCCGTCGATTATATTCTATATTTTGATTATTTTCCAATAAATTTTTTATCCGGTAATTCTATCCTATATTTTTATTCTATCAGTTAATTTTATATACTTTAGATTTTTTCAATTATAAAAAATTTAATTTGATTGTCGACGTTATTAATTACTTATTTTATCTACATGGAATATTTTAATTAAATTTTTTTTAAGAAATAAATAAATATCTACGTGGATGACATGTCGGCAACTACATTGAAGAAAATGATCGAGTCAATAGTACTCTAACTTCTTTAACTATTAGGGGTAAAACTAATTGATAGAATCAAAATATATGATAGAATTCCTAGATGAAAATTATTGGGATAGAATTCGAAAAAGAATCAAAATATATAGAATTATCTAACTGAAATCTTGAGATAAAATTCCGAGAAAGTGAACTTTTAGATAGAATACCTAGTTTTCCCCTATTTAATCCTACAATTCGTAGAGGAAAAATCTAAAACAATGAAAATGTAGAAATTTTAGTAGCATTAAAATATTAGATCCTATGAAGAGTTCATAGAAATAATTCAAATAATAAAGTAATTGTGTGGAGAGAAATGGAGAACAAGCATTTTATGAAGAAAAGGAAATGAAGGGACATAGATCAGAGGTGTGTGTATGGGTCCTTCACAACTCAGCCACCAAATTTGTTATGTTGAACCATCTGAATCAGGCCAGTTTTGAGTTCAACGTTATTGGCATGGATACCAATAACCAATCCCTCATTACCGGATTGCGGTCTGTACCTCCTTACCATGGAGTTTGGATCCTCATCATCAGAGTCTTCCTGGCGCAACCTTTCTTTCTCTCTTTCTCTTTCTCTCCTTGTAGCCTCGAGTCTTTCTGCTTCTCTTTCCACCATGAGCTGCTTGATGATTTATTTCATGTGGTTCACCTCTTGGACCAACAGTAGAGCATTCCCTTGAGTAAGTTGTGTGTCGGGTTCCTCCAAGGGTGGCATGTTCGGGTCCTCCTCTTCATTTTAATTGCGTGGTGGCTCCATATTGATGATTGTATTGCTTGATTCCTTGTTTTTCCTTCACCTATCTGTGGCCACGATTTATGGGTCAAAGACTTTGAGTAGTATGCCCTGAGCCCTCGTGTTCATGCGACCCGAGAAAAAGACACGCAAAAAATCAGCCTCTATGTCGACCGACAAGGGCCCTCTCAATCGACACGTAGGATGTGGTTGTGACGGTCAACACTGGGTGTGTCGATCTATACAGACGTAAAACCCTTAATATCTCGCACGCACACAAACACGAAATGAAAACAAAAATAAAAATAAAAACTCAATATAATAGATTTAAAAACAAACTAATAACAAAATATAATCTATAGTCCTTGGAAACGGCGCCAGTTTGATCACTGTAAAATCTACAGATTAATTATAGAACAGTGGCAAATAAATTTATAAGTTTTACGCTAAGGTAGTCGAACCCACATAAATTGTATAATGAATTCATTACATGTACTAGATAGAGTTTTTAAACCATAATTGTTTGATTAAATTGAAAGTAGGGGTTGGTTTTGGAATTTAAAGATGACAATGCAAAAAAGTAAAGGGCTTTGAAAACATTATCTAAAGATACATACTCCAGGGCAGATAATCAATTCATCAGCATGTAAAAATCACCAACTCAGCAATGAGGCATAATTAGATATGAATGGATTGAATTCCGTGTTTGGCGATTTAAACCTAGATTACTAAAGTGTGACTATCTTCTCTCGGTCACAAAATCACAATATTAATCAATCTCGATAGTTATCTAATTTAATCCTACAAATTGATTCTTCTTTTTGTGACAGAAAACAAATGCATTCAATTCTCTCTTCCTGTTCCTAATATTCACCTTTCGATCCTTCAATTAGTAACTACAAACCTAGATTCAAATTCATCTCTTGATCCTTCTTTAAATCTAGATTGATTAAGTAAAAACCAAGAATTGAACCATGCTATTGAGTTTAATCATTCATACATGCATCAGAAAAGATTATCACAGCCTTGAAACGTGTTAGGGTTTCTAGCCACTAAACATGACTCGAATTAAAGAAGACATTATTGAAATTCATAAAATACCTTACAAGGAAAAGAGTAACCTTGAAAGTATCTAAAAACTCCAATGCTAAATAATATTAAAGTCTGAAAATGATAATTTTAGAGCCTTAGATGAGTTGTATTTATAGAAGAGTGAATACATCTAAACAAGGTATTGGGCTAAAATATTGAAAATATCCAATTAGAGAAAAATCTCCTTTTCCAGCCTCGGTGTCGATCGACAGGGAGCCTGTCGATCTACATGGATGCAAGTCGAAATTTGCACCATGGCCTTCATGTCGATCACCTCTTCAATCTTCGTGTCGATCGACACTTGCACGATCGACACAGTAAGTGTCGATCGACATGCACACTTTGTGTCGATCTTATCTTCTTCGGGTTTGCTTCCAATTGATATCCAACCTCTGTGTCGGTCGACATGCTCCCTTTCGATCTACACAGAGGTCGTGCTTCGGATTTTTGGCTCATCTCCCAAATTGGTCGACTTCTCGTGTGTCAATTGGAACAACAACTTTGTCATCTCGGCTCTTTTCATCATTTGAACTGTTTTTAGCCTCAAGACCTGCAAAATCTCGCCATTGCAAGCATAACATCCTCTATAACAAACTCATGCACGAAAATAACTAAATACTAAACCTTAATGTACTAAAACAAAGGAGAAAAACATGGATAAGTGAGTGTAAATATGAGTTTATTAGCGTTCTCCTTCCTCCTTGTATACTATCGGGCACTCATACTTGAGGTGATTTGAGGAGTTGCATTTGAAGCATGCCTTCGTAGGTCTCTCACTGAATTTTTGTTCACTGGGTTGTGAACCTTCATTCTTGGTTTTAGCTTTCTCAAGAAATCTATCTTTGCGAAAAAAGCAGCATCTTCTTCGAGATGAGAGCACGCTGATCACCAGTAACACATCTTAGCATTACCGTTAGTTTTCCTTGGATCTTCACAGTTGAACCATCGACAAAATGTAGGGAGCCATGTACCGATCCATCCAGCTCTGCGAATGCTTTTCTTTCTCCGGTCGTGTGGCTGGTTGCGCCAGTATCAAGATACCATATACCATCAGCTGGTATCACCTTTGCTTCGTTCAGGTGCACTGCCTGAGTTTCAGTCTCTTTGCTGCAGCATGCTTTCAACATGGCTTGGGGCTGAGTCTCTGTGCTGCAGTATTCTCTCTGCACGGCTTGGGGTTGAAGCAATCTTTCGCCATGAGGAGAGCAGGTTCATCTGCTCTAAATGGTTCAGCTTTCGTGAGATTTGTTCGCTCACGCTATTCACGATCACGTCTTTCTTTACGACATTCCTTGGCCCAATGTCCAGCAATTCCACAATAATTGCAATTTCCATTCTTACGTGTGTTGTTTGCAGGCGCGTTACTTGAGCATTTTGATTTATCTCCGTTTGGCGTTTTTCCTTTGGCTGTGTTTCTGTAGTTTCCAGACTTTGAGTTTTGCCCGCGATCACGTTGATGCTTTCAGGCGCGCCATTCTTCTTCTGAGAGAAGTAAATGATCAGCAAGGGCTGCATTGTCAAGTTCGTCGTACTCCTCCACAACCAAAAGTCAACCAATCAGCTCTTCAATGGTCATGGTTTTGAGGTCCACTAAGGTTTCAATCGCCTTTGCCATCCGTTTGTATTTTCGTGGAACACTCCGGAGGAATTTGAGCACCGCATTGTGCTCGGTTACAGTATCGCCCAATGATTTGAGATCAATGCCGATTGTTGTCTGGACGGAAAGAAAAGGCACAAACACGAAAGTGAGAACTACGGCTCGTTTCCATCAGATGAGGGAGAGAGCAAGGGCTGGTCTACTTACTCCTAGTCAAGCTCTGGTCAACGCTGTACAGTCCAGGGAGGAAAGAGTGGTGTCTGGTGCAGCAGAAATGTGGGGAAGAGGTGGTGACGTTGCCGACCGCTGCCGGAAGATGAAAATGAATTTTTGCTGCTTCTTGTCTCCGACAGGTAGGAGAAGAGGGTGGGGCGGCTCTGCACGGCTCTCAGAGACGTCGCCGAGGGTGGGGAGGGAAAGGAGATGGTTGCCAGCATGCTGGAAAAATAGAGGCGGAGCTGGCGGATTTTGCTTGCATTGCAGTTGGAGGAAGACATGTCGGTGCTGCTGCTAGTTCTCCGGTGATAGGAGTGGCGGTGGTCACCAGTGATGGTGGAGAGAGGCGACGGAGGTGCTGCTGGTGGGGGTTGGTTTGTCGAGAGAGTTGGAAGAATTGACTGAAGGAAGACATGCACCTACACATATAAACACATATATATAACACACTCCATTCTCTCTCTCTTTCTCTTTTAATTTATTATTACTTTTATTTATTCCTTATAATTATTAATATAATTGTGGATATATATATATAGAGGAGGGATCATATGATAATAAATAAGTATATTAAAAATAAGAATGAATCTCATCCATTAGATCTAATTAAATCAATAGTTGATATCTAATCAAGCAACATTTAAAACGCAGTCAAGCAATAAATGATCAAGGAACAACTGAAATAACATCAA
>JAPKLW010010305.1:0-11401 GCA_026898455.1 Plectranthus barbatus | reverse complement strand
TTGTTGGGATTATATACTGAAAGCATATATGATTAAGTGTTTTGTACACTGGTCTTCATATATGTTGCCGCAACAATACTCGCTGTCTGATAGAACAAACATACAACGAACCATAATATCCTATTATCTCGCCTATAGGGATGATCATATGGTGTGTAGGAGATCACAGAGGATCATATGAATCGTTTGACCTAGCGAGATATAAACAGTATCACAGCTGAGACGGTCCGTGGATAGGCTGTCGGTCTAAGCTGCGGCACATCGGTTCATAAGTGGGCTTATCCTAGCTACTTGATGTGTCGGTACATAGTTATGTATTGATGGGATCAACAGTGGGATGTGCCATTCTCATTGACATATGAATGAGCCAGATCCCTAACATACTTCCTATGATCTTAAACCTAACTGAAGGATAAGGGGCACACACAGATTGACCACACTTTGATTTACCATGGTGGCGAGTCTTACATGTACTCTTATACCCGTATTTTGGGTGTTGGCAATTTGTGTGTGGCCTGCTTAGTCTGGACGTTTAGGTAAGCATATCCGTTTCAGGATGGTGACATTCCCTGAGGAGCTCACAAGGTTCATTATGCTAAACCCTGCAGGTTGAATTATTTAATTCAGGCATAAGTGAAAAGGAGTGAGTGGTGTAACTCAGGAAATAAGAGATTAATTAATTGTGGCTAATTGTCATAGGCCAAATTAATTAATGAATGTCTAAAACCTTAAATATGTGGATCATGTTAGTTTGGTGCAACCCGTTCCTAATAACGTGGTAATAAAGGGGCGAGTCAGCATTGTTACCGTGGTGAAGGTTAAAACAATGTTTTATTAATTAATTATGTTCTGGGTTGAACAAGGAAGGATTAATTAATAAAGAGGGCCCACTTTATTATTTGCATCTGATCCCTGGTCTGGCCCATTAATTGCTCACAGCCCATTAGGGTTAGGGTTTCTCAAAACCCTAACACTATATAAGGCCTTCTCTCTATCAGATCATTAAGTTGTGATAACTAGGGTTTCAGTATACTGATTTTGAGAGAGAACGGCGGCGGCTGATCCGGTGGGAGGAACTTGATCGATTCCTCCAGATCTCGGATTCAACTTGGTAGATAATCCTCACCAGATTTCCAAAGAGCAAGGGAACAGATCAGAAGATCAGATCTGTAGGAACAACTGTTCTTCGCCGGCGTTAAGATTCAGATCCAGATCTATTTCACTGTTCTTGGCTCCGATCTAGATCTGTAGATCAAACGGTGAAATCAGGTATTCTCTAGATCCATCCTATGCAATTAATTTTGTAGGAGCATGCATAGGATTCGCATGGTTTATTTAATTAAAATTTATTCTTGGTATCCTAAGAACGACCCTTGGCAAGAAATTCATAATGGCAACTCGTGTTGTCCATCGTAGACTCAAACCCTACAATTGGTATCAGAGCCAGGTTCATGTTCTTAGGCTCTATCTTGGATAGATTGAGATTAAATAAATATGTATGTTCATGGATGAATTTAAATTGTCGTGGATGTTTTTGTTCTCGTGGCCTTCTCGTTTTTGGATCTGTTTTTCAACAGGAGAAAATCCGTGGTTAGATTTGATAGGCAAAAATTGTAATAGATCTAGATCTATTTTTTTTTTGTATTTTATTTTATTCAAATCTGTAAAATCTGAGATCCGGAGGAACGAAGAAACGAAGAACACAGTTCAGATCTACGACAGTTTGAGTAGCAGTTCAGCCCCTTCACCCAGCAGATCTCGCCGGCGGCGGCGACCACGACAGTGGGTGGCGGCGGCAGGGTCTCCTCCCTGCGGCTAGGTCGCGCCCAGTTTGACTGCTGCTGTTGTCTGCACTTCTTTCCGGTGAGGAGAACCCGTCCAGCGACTGTGCGCAGCGGCCAAGGTAATGGCGGCTAGGGTTCCGCCATGGGAGGGCAGCGCGGGGTGGTGGTTGCGGCAACAGGCGGTTGTGTGAGAGTGGCGGCGGCGTGCGGTGACTTTCACCTGCGCGTGGCTGGGCCGCGCTTCCACCGCTGCTCACCGCTGCCGTTCGTTCGCATGGGCCAGCGGAGGAGTGCCGGGCAGGCCACACAACCCTCGCGCGCGATGTTGCAGACGATAGGTTGGGCGTGCGTGGATGCGGGCGACGATGGTGGGTGTTGCTGCGTCCGCCGATTGGCGCGGCGGTGGAGGCATTGCAGCCTCTACTGCGTTCGCTGTTTCTGCGCAGCACCATCTGGGTCGCCGGTGGCTGGGGCGGCTCGCGATGGCGACGGCGGGAGACGCGGCTGGCTGGGTGGGCGAGGGCTGAGCTAGGGGCGGCTGGCTGCAAACTCCGGCCGCAGGCGGCGGCCGGAAAGGCGGCGGCGGCGGCTGCTGTGTGGAAACTAGGGTTTGCAAAAACCTAGGGTTTCCAAGCCCAGGCCGAAAATCGGGCTTCTCAACCCGGAGGCGGCCCGCTGTCCTGTAAACGCCATGAAAACTAAAGCTTTTGAAATAGAAAAGAATTTAGGATAGAAATGTTTTCTCTCTTATTGCTTCAATGAATCACGTACACAACTATTTATACATGAGGATAGAGGTTTCTAGATGTAACTTGCTCTAACTAACTACTGTTTCTAGATGCTTCTTAGTGTAACCGACTCCCTAACAAATCAACAAAATAGCAAACACATTAGTTACAACAGCTATGCTTCTAGAACCTCCGCTTTACCCTTGTTGCATGGCTTAGCACGTGTGCATGTATGAGCTTCTTTGTAATCATGTATTTCATGTAGGCATAAACTCAAGACCCCCCTTCAAGCTGGACATGTCGCATGTGCAGCTTGGACAACAAAGGTAGGAATAAAGCAGCCGACAGTGACTTCGTAAACAAATCCGCAGGTTGAGACGATGAACGTATATGGGTCGGCAGCAAAAAACCTTGTTTAAACAGATCCCGCACCACGTGACAGTCGATGTCAATGTGCTTGGTGCGCTCGTGAAACACAGGGTTGCCGAAAATATGAAGAGCTGCTTAACTGTCGCACCAAAGAGGAATAGGAAGATGCACCTCACAACACAAGTCTCGTAACATGTAAGAAACCCACTGTAGTTCCCGAGCAGTAGCATCCATGGCTCTATACTCGGCTTCGGCGGAAGAAGACGAGATGGTGGACTGCTTCTTTGACTTCCAAGAGATTAAGCATCCACCAAGAAAGATACAAAACCCAGTAAGAGATCGTCGAGTAGTTCTACAGGCACCCCAATCAGCATCACAAAAGCCTTCAAGTTTGAGGTTGTTGGCTGTTGAGTAAAATAAGCCCCGTGAGGGACAACCAGCTATATATCGCAGCACATGGATAGCAGCATTCCAGTGCGAAGAATGAGGAGAATGCACAAATTGGCTAAGCTGCTGCACAGCATAGCTAATATCGGGTCTGGTGTAGCTCAAGTAGAGTAAGCGACCAACCAATCTTCGGTATTTTTCGGGTTGATCAAGGAGAGGAGAATCATCTGTATCAATAGCAGCAAAATGCAGACCGGCTGGAAATGGAGTGACGGCAGGTGAACAATCAAGAAGACCAACATCTCTAATGATGTCTGTGGCATATTTGGTCTGACTTATATACAAACCCTCGGCAGAACGAATGAACTCCATGCCTAAGAAATAAGAAACATCCCCATGTCCTTGATGGTAAAAGAATCATCCAAAAACCTTTTAACTTGACTCAATAAAGTGGAGTTAGATCCAGTGAGTAAGACATCATCCACATAGATCAAAAGGTACATAAAATCACCATTCTTACAATATTTGAACATACAATGATCATGTGCAGACTGTAGAAATCCAAACTGATGTAGCTTACTTGTAATTTCCTGATTCCATTGTCTGGAAGCTTGTTTTAAGCCATATAGGGACTTCTTTAATCGGCATACTTCACCATGTCTAGCCTTAGTATATCCTGGAGGTGGTAACATGTAGATATCTTCATCAAGAGAGCCATGGAGAAAGGCATTATTTACGTCCAATTGATGAATCTGCCAGCCCTTAGCAACTGCAAAAGCAACCAATAATCTGACACTTACAATTTTAGCAACAGGAGAAAATACCTCCATGTAGTCTTCACCCTCAACTTGTGTGTAACCTTTGGCAACAAGCCGAGCTTTAAAGCGCTCAACACTGCCATCTGCATGACATTTGATCTTATAAACCCACTTACATCCTACAGCCGACTTTCCAGGAGGTAAAGTAGTGAGTTCCCAAGTGTGATTTCTTTCAAGGGCATCTAACTCCAACTGCATAGCTTCCTGCCACTTGATATTAGTTCGTGCTTGATTATAAGAAACAGGTTCTTGTAATGTAGACAGAAAAGCAACTAGATTAGCATGAGCAGCGGGTAAATCATGTCTAGGAGAAAGTATATGAGTAGTGTGAGAGGAAGAAGCAGCTGTAACATAGTCATTTAACCAGGAAGGTGGGTGAGAAACCCGGCTAGACCGTCGAGTGATAGGAGGAGCTAAATGAGGAGTAGAGGAGTTAGATGAGTTGGGTGAAGATGGAGAATGAGCAGAAGAATCAGAGATAGGAGATGAGATAGTAGGAGAGGTAGGAGGAGTAGATTCAGAGGTAGTGTTAGCTGGAGAGGGAGCAGGATTATCTTCATCATATATAGCAGGAGAAGATTGATAAAATGGAAGAATAGCAGGAGTAGAAGTATTAGAATTAGAAGGAAAAACATCTTCCCTAAACATAACATCCCTAGATACGATGACTTTCTTTGTGGCAGGGATGTAGATTTTAAACCCTTTTTGTCCAGAGGGATAACCAACGAAAATCCCAGCATAAGATCTACCCTCAAATTTGTCTCTGTGGGGATGAGTTTTAAGAGCATAGGCAAGGCACCCAAACACCCTCAACATGGAAAGATCTGGATTTTTATTATAGAGAATATGAAAAGGAGATTTCCAATTAAGAAGGGGAGAGGGTAACCTGTTAATGAGGTAAGTAGCTGTAAGGATGGATTCACCCCAGAAAGTGGTTGGTAATTTAGATTGAATGAGTAAGGATCGAGCTACTTGAGTGAGATGTTGATGTTTGCGTTCAACGACGCCATTCTGCTGAGGAGTATAAGGGCATGAGCGTTGATGAATAATACCATAGGAGCTGAATATGCGCAGACAGCTTTCATTCAGAAATTCACTGCCATTATCAGATCGAATAAGCTTGATTATAGAACTAAATTGAGTTTGAACATAGTTGATGAATGTGTGTAAAATGGAAGGAACTTGAGACTTATATTTGAGAAGGAAAGTCCATGTAGTGCGGCTGAAATCATCAACAATGGTTAAGAAATATTTGCACCCAGTGAGAGATTCAAGCTTATAAGGTCCCCATATATCAACATGAATAAGCTCAAAACAACAATGACTTTTTATTGAACTTCGAGGAAAAACAGCTCTTTTGTGTTTAGAAATCGTACAAACATCACAATGTGGAACATTACAGGAAGAAACTAAAGGAACATGAGAAGACAAATGAGAAATTACAGTAGAAGATGGATGACCTAGCCTTGAATGCCATAGACTAGAAGAGAAGGCATGATGAGTTTGTAATGGTGCTGCTGATGGAGAGATGAGTAGAGATTGAACTTCATGGATAGATTGAGCAGAAAAGGACTCTTTATTCAGAATATAAAGCCCTCGAAATATTTTCCCTGCAGCTAGGACTTGATGTGATTTACAGTCCTGTATCAAGAAGAAGGAGCTGTGAAATTGACAGTAGACATGAGAATCAGCAGTCAGTTTTCGGATTGATAACAAATTGTATTTAAAGGAAGGTAAGTAAAGAACCGATTTGAGAGTAATGTGTGGTGAGAGGCATAGAGTTCTAGTTTGAGATACAACCTGAGTACTGCCATCAGGTAGGGAGACAGAAAGAGGAGTTTGTAGAGGACAAATGTTATGAAGATTATGGATAGAAATGCTCATGTGACTAGTTGCCCCAGTGTCAACAATCCAAAAATCCGATCTCAGATAATCAATAGAACTACAGCAAATGGATGGAAGTATACCTGCAAATTCTCCAAAATCAGTGAAACAAGCCATGTTGCTCATCTCCTTGGTCTCAGTCTTCTGTAACTCATCAACATTTGCAGCAACAGTCTCATTCCAGTCCAAAGGAGAAGCAGCAGCCTGAACTTCATACTGAGAATTGTCTCCTTCAACCGCCATGGATGAATCAAATAAAAGAGAGCGAAACACAGCAATCAGCTAAAATAGACCACTAGACTCGTGGCTCTGGTACCATGTCAAGATACCTCCTGGAGCTGTGTAAACGCCATGAAAACTAAAGCTTTTGAAATAGAAAAGAATTTAGGATAGAAATGTTTTCTCTCTTATTGCTTCAATGAATCACGTACACAACTATTTATACATAAGGATAGAGGTTTCTAGATGTAACTAGCTCTAACTAACTACTGTTTCTAGATGCTTCTTAGTGTAACCGACTCCCTAACAAATCAACAAAATAGCAAACACATTAGTTACAACAGCTATGCTTCTAGAACCTCCGCTTTACCCTTGTTGCATGGCTTAGCACGTGTGCATGTATGAGCTTCTTTGTAATCATGTATTTCATGTAGGCATAAACTCAAGAGAAACCCTAATTTGAAGCCCAATTGCTGTTAATGCAAGTTCAAATCAGATTTCAAGTCCAACGGAGGCCCAGTTTGAAGATCTGTATTGAAATTAAATCTTGTAATAGCTAGATTTAATTTATTTCAGTTGTAATCGCATCTGAGGGTCCACGAGAATTTTATTTGTTTATTTATTTATTCTCGTAATGATGTGATTTATTATGTGCGCACTAGTAAATAATAGGAAAGCATGTTTATTTGCTTTAATTATTTACAGTTATAAGCATGTTGCAATTTTAATTTTGAGCATGTCTTATATGATTTATTTTATGTTTTAAATTGTGTCTATAAATTCCGGGATCATATTAATTTATGATGGAATTTTGGGTGTGACATAATTTATGGGAACATAAAATAATGTGTGCGCATGAAACCTTTAGAATTAAAATTACTAAGCTGGATTTTGGTTCTTTTCAAACTAAAATCATTAGACCTCCACAAATACGGCCTCTCATTAGAAGTAAGGCATTTCGAAGCGTAAACGTCTGCTGAAGCAGCTTGCGTTAGAAATAAATTACAGGTTCTAATGCGATGAGGTTTCTAAATAAAACATTTAGTTTAAGATGAGAAGTGGGAGCCTCTAAGCAAACGTCTGCTGAAGCGGCTTGCATTGAGACAACTTTCACTGGTCTCTAAGATTAAACTAAATGAGATAACAAAGGATGTAAGGGGCATGCGGTGTAGGGTTTAGCACTATACTAAATAGCTCTGAACATCCGGAGTTAGGCTTGTGGTTACTTTGGCTTAGATGTTGCCTGGAGTATAACTCATGAATGATGTCCCTGCTCCGGATAGGTGAACATGGTCTTAAGATCTCCAATATTAATTTCTTTTGCTTAAGATACCTGGCATGTTAAGAAATTAAAGGATCATTTTGGTCTGGTTGAGCGTTTGCTGTAAACGTCTGCTGAAGCAGCTTGCAGTGAATTAGCTTGGGCAATTGGAGGGAACAAATTGCATTGTTTTATCTAAAGGTTCTATGCATATTTGTTTCACTTGTTCGTAGTATGTGCTTACTTTAATTCGCTTATTTGTTTTCAGATATGTCTATTATTGCATCGCTCATCAATTCAATCGTACACAATTCTTTGACTGGTCCGAATTTTCCTGGATGGAAAAGTGACATTGTTAAACTCTTGGATTCATTTGGACATTTGTTTGTTCTGCAAACTCCCTGTCCGAGTTCGCCCACTGATACATCTTCCGATGAGGAGCGTGCACAGTATCACATGTGGATGTGGTCGAATGGCATGGCCAGACAGTATATCTTGGCTGGTATGTCAGATGCACTGCGTCCTCGTTATAGCGATGTGTGGTTTGCGTGTGACATTATGCGACGTCTTGACGTAGCATATGGCGGACTCGATGGACATGCTAGATCCAGTCTTATCAAGCGTATTGTAAGACAGAAAATGGGTCAGAACTGTTCGGTACGTGAACATGTGGAATCGCTCATCCAGCTCATAGATGAGTACACATTGATGGGTGGTCAAATTGACAATGGTGTCAAAATTGACTTGATATTCAACACGTTACCAAAGTCATTTGATGACTTCAGAATTTCTGTTGAGAAAGACAAGAGTGAGTATACTGTTCACAGTCTGCTCAAGGATCTTGTATCAACGGAAGCTTCTTCAGTCTTTTCTGCGAGTCACTCTGATTTGCTTCCAAGCCGGAAGAGTGATGTCATGGAAAAGAGGAATGAAGGAAGCAGTGGGAGCAATCTTGTATTATCGGTTCATTCCAGATCTCTTGCTAAAATTTCTTCTAAATCGCGTCGTAATGACATGAAGAAGAAGAATGGTAAAGGAGAGAACAAGGAAAAGAAAGATAACAAGAAGGACAAATGTTTCAAGTGTGGCAAGAAGGGACACTGGAAAGTAAATTGTCCAAGTTCGGTAACTAAGGGACAAGGTACGTCATCTTTTGCATTGGTCGTTGAAACATGTTTAGTATCGGTTTTCTACTCCTTAGTGGGTAGTGGTAACTGAGGTCACTAATCGTGTTTGCTACACTTTGCAGGGAATCAAGCTTAAGGCTTGAAGATGACGGGATTACCATCTCCAAGATTGATGCTGGAAGTTGCTACTTCAGTTGATGGAGATTTTACTTTAAGTTTATGTTTAAACTTTGTTTTAGTTCAAGTTTTGAAAGAGATATTGGTTTTGTTTTGATAAACAAGTTTTCATCTATTATTGTGGATTATCAGTTATTCAGATAGATTTTTTCTATCATGAATGAATAACAGTGTTTTCTATTATAGATGATTGTCTCTTCATTACTTGATTACATAAACTTTCAGTGTTCTAAGGTATAATTTAAAGAATCTCTATAGAGATAGGTTACATCAGTCTAGGTAGTTTTAAGTAATTCATGGAATTATGGATTCAATCCAGGTATTCCTAAGAATGGTACTTATGACAACTACTTGGAGGTATAAGATGGTGACCAGGCCTTTTAATAGACGATTGTATCTCTATAGGTTATTTCGTGTTTGCTCTGGTTTGTGGTTTGAGTCTACTTCCGCAGTTGCCTTAACAGGCATTGATGTTGTAATCATTTAAGATTTGGACATGTTTATCTAGTTCACTACAAGTCTTAGTCTCTTGCTTTAATCAAGAGCGTTCAAGACTAAGGTAGAGAATAAGTTAAACAAGACCGTAAAAACATTATGGTTCGTTCATAATGATGTATCTTAAAGTGATGGGTTTTTACAGTATCTGGCAGAGCAAAGGGATGGTATCCCAGTTGACTACACCTGTTATCCCTCGATTGGAATGGTGTAGGTAGAACGAAATAAAAATTCTTTAAAAGGTTTATAAGTTATACCAGTTATTGCCAAATTTTCGTTTTTGGGAAGAGCGCCGAAAGCAGTTGTGTATTTGCTTAAGCTAGTGTCTTCTAAATCAGTTCGAAATACCCTAGCAGACCTTGACTCTGTCAAAAGGGCAATGATGGGTAATTCGGCTGTTAAGCTGATATAGGAAACTGATTGGTTAGAAGAAAGGTTTAAGCTAGTACTGTTTTGTGGGCTATTCCAAGTAAACGAAAAAAATGGTGGTTTTATGTATCCTAGTTACAAGCAAGTTGTATAGGATGAAACCTGGAGTCCAAATGTGAGATTGTTTTCTAACCTTTTAGAAAAGACAATTCAAATCCATCAGGAAATACCCCGTGGCATATTGAGCATACCTTGGAAGGTATGGTACCAATTGCGCGGTCACCTGTGTAAGGTGGTAAACCACAAATTAATGCACCATTAACTGACAACATAAAAGGAGCAACGTTGCAGTGGGAGGTTGCCTTAACAGGCTTAATGGTACTGGTTCGTGGAAACAGTCTTTGGACTTGTTCCCAGCTTAACGAACAACATCGTGCTTATCCCTTAAAGCGCAACGAAGCTATTAAGACAAACGATGCAGTTTAATGACGTCAAGTCATGGATTCAGAAATGAATCAGTAAAGGTTATGGTTGTGTATCAGGATCAGTGACTGCCAGATAGCTTACCAGCTATAGGTAACTGATTGATATACAAGTAAAATGCTCGAATGGTAACCTAGTGTATTCGATATCTAGGTTAGTGAGCAAAGGTATGTTTCACAACAAGACCTTCTCACTGGTTGCAATTGTTAAACCCATTCGAATTCTTTTAACCATAACAACACATATGAATCTAAATATCTGGAAGATAGATGAAGTCATCCGTATTTTATAAACGGGTACCTTGATAAAAGGTGACGACATCTGTATGCGACAACCAAATAAGTTATGTACAGCATCATGTCTCGAAGCCAAGGTAGTTCAAGTATGAACTTAAACGAGCTTCAAGGTCATGTAACAGACATTTCGATATTGTCTATCGAGAATGAGAGTTACATGTACCAGTTATGTGTCAGCGGAAGCGTGGTTTTCCTTGCACATTATGCAGATAGTATTTTCACATTCGAAAACGGTGTGGGGATATCGTCAGGCATAAAGGATGGTTATCCGAACAGTTTCAGAAGTAGGACTCATGAGATTTTGGAACATCTTTTGAATTAAGGTCTTGTGTTGTCACAAGAAAAGGATGTTCAGGTATCTCAAGTCGCTTAAATTGATTCTGTGGTGAGTCGTTCATAACAAGAAAGATTATTGTTTTTCGATCTTGTAAATGAACGAAGCTAGATATCTGTAATGCTATAAGCATGTTAAACAGATATTAGTTCAACTCTGAGTAGGCTTATTGGTTAATGAATGAGCCTTGTGAGTTGAATGGCATCGGATATCCAGGAGGATCATAAGGAAGGGAAATCGACCTCTAACTATGTGTTGGCCTTGGAGGAGGAGTTATAGGAATCTAACACAGAAGTGTGTTGCGGATTTCGGTATGAAGGCTGAATTTTTGTCAGCTTCATTAGCTTCGCAAGAAGCAGTATAGCTCCAATGCCATCCTCTAGAGGTGTGTGTTCTGAGTTTGCCTAATTAAATCACAAAGAATTGTGATTATGTTGGTGCAATGACAAACTCAAAGGAACCCAAGACTCACAAGGTGGTGAAACACATAGGATGTGTGGAATCACATCATACGAGAAATCGTGACAAGAGGTGACGTGAATGCAGTGGGAGTGATTGACAGTATAGACACACTTAATACTTTGGTAAAGCAATGGTATTATGCTTTAAGTATAAGTGGGAGATTGTTGGGATTATATACTGAAAGCATATATGATTAAGTGTTTTGTAC
>JAPKLW010010304.1:0-11402 GCA_026898455.1 Plectranthus barbatus | reverse complement strand
GACCTTCCCAATTTGGGGCCACGTTACATTGATGTTTCAGGTTTTGTCAAACGCACTTCAAGAAATAATAAGCGGAAGACTTTATTTTAATTAAAATATAAAAGTATTCAACAAAAGTACTTCGAGTCAAGATTTAAAATAACAGTATCCAAAAGTTAAGTAATTAAAAAGGGAAGGAAGTTCAGAGAGTGTAGCAGCGTGTGTGTAGCGTGATGGTGACATGTATGTGAAGATACATGTCACAGGATCTATTAACTTTCAAAATAACTTCTTTGCTCCTCCAGCTTACACCCGCTACTTCCATCCATGCTGCTTAACCTGCACGTTTTAGAAATAACGCGAGGGGCTGAGTACTTTCGTACCCAATGAGAAACATGCCCGAAAACATACATTTATATAGGAAACATGCTATGCAACTCACACAGATAGACATGGGGTTTTGTTGAAAATATCCATGCTATCTAAATCATTTTATTTTCACGCACGTGCTTTTTATGTGTTATTATATCTGTTTCGGGTTTGTAATTGGAAGTTGGCCGGCTTCCGAGTTACGATGATCAGTTAGGAATGTAACACATTCAACATACTGTCATCTGAGTGCACTAGTCTCAGCAATCCATTTTGAGACCCGATCGTTTAATATTCAACATTCACAATCACCATAATCAATTTCACCCACAATTCCACATCCAAGTACCACAATTTCCACCTTATATCTTCAAAAATCCCAATCATATGGAGTCGCTACTCCATACTACTAAATGAGTTCTAGCTCAGTTATGGGAACCTGGTTCCAAACTCATTTATTATACTCTCTTGTCGATGGGAAACGACAGAGGACAGATATAATAGCACGAAAACAATGCATAGCAGTCTCATTTTAAATCAAAGCATTTTATAACGCATTTTTGGAAAATAAAAACACGCAATTTGAGTTTTTACTGAAATAGTTTCCCACCTCGTTATCGGCTTTTGACTAGATGTCTTTTGCTAGAATGAGCTTACTCGTTCCTTGCTTTCAGATTCCTACAATCAAATGGGGTTCTCGAGTCAGTACAATATATCTAGGACAAAATATCTTACTCGTAAACAAACAGAACTCGAAAGAACTAGGATAGAAAGACAACTTATAACATTTCAAGCCTCTGTGTCGACCGACAGGGATCTGTGTCGGTCGACACACCCTCGGTCGACACAGGATCAACTCGGTCGACATAATCGGGTCGACATATTTGTATCAACGGACCCTGTTGATTGACATGCTTCCTGTCGATCGACATGTCTCCTGTCGATCGACAGGGTTGACTCAATAAGCACCCCTCTGAGACATGTCGATCGACAGGGTTGACTCAATAAGCACCCCTCTGACTAACTCCTGTCGATCGACACACCTCTTGTCGATCGACAGAAGTCTGTCGATATGTCTCCTTCGACATACATCCTGTCGATCGACATACATCCTGTCATTCGACAGGGTGTTCGATCGACTTCCCTCGGACCAAGACCTCCGTGTCGATCGACAGAATTCCTGTCGGTCGACAGGAGTCGTCTTCTTCGCGGGTTCTTCATGGCTGAACCTGTAACCTCTGGTAACTCACCGGATTCAACTCCGATCATACATGCAATGTTACCAATCGACTCCCTAGACTATAAGGACTCCAAATATGTTAACCACTACGAGAAATACGCAGGGATTGAAGAGAAAACGATGCTCACCGGAGTTCTCCAAGTTGACGGCGGCGGCGACGATTCCGGCGGCGAAACTCGACTCCCTTGGCGTCCGTATGTTCCCTACAACCTCAGGAACACGAATATATCGTTTAATCGCTGGTATATGGCCGGAATAATGAGTTATAAATCCAAATATCTCAAAATTACAACACAAAACCCACCTCACTTCTCTCTTCGATAATTCAGTCGATACTCGTCTTCTTAGGACCCACGAGTACTCCGATCGAAGCTTGAGGCGAGAGCTATCGAACGGTGGTGGTGGTTTGCCGGTCGGTGACCGGAGTCGGCCAGAAATCGCCTGGGAAGGTGGCTGATGGGTTGAGAGGGTGGGGAGGGGTTTTCGTTTATTTTCTCACTCTAAAATATGACATAAGGTAAAAATGATATAAGGTAAGGTTTCCACTATTTATACCCTTGTATAAATATAATTTCTCCACATTGTATTAATCCCCTAACTCTTATAATTTCAAATCATAATCCCTCCTTAATAATATGATAAATCATATTACTTTCATAATTTCTCAAATTTTGGAACTCCTCAAATTTTCAATATAATCAACTCAATAATTTCCTTCTTTCAAAATCTCAAATTCCACAATTCACCGTAACATCAATATAATTTCTCCAACCTTATTCATACAATTACACTCAAATAAATTAAATGTTTCTCAATAATTAGGAAATTCCCCTTTCACTAAATCCGAACACTATTACAAGGTTGAAAATTAACACGGGTGTTACATCCCCTCACCCTTATAAAAATTTCGTCCCGAAATTTACATAGCTTCAAAAAGTTCGGGATATTTCTCTTTCATCTTATCTTCCACTTCCCATGTTGCTTCTTCACGCCCATGATGGCTCCAAAGCACTTTAACGAGCGGAATCGCTTTATTCCTCAGTTCCTGAACCTTGCGGTCCAGAATTGCTTCTGGCCGCTCCTCGTACCGTAATTCCGGACTCAAAACCACCTCTTCCTGTCGAATCACATGTCTGGGGTCGTATACATATTTCCTCAGCTGAGACACATGGAATATGTTGTGAATATTACCCATGCTCGGGGGTAATGCCAATCTGTATGCCACTGGACCAATGCGCTCAAGAATTTCATATGGTCCCACATAGCGTGGTGATAGCGTAGTTTTTCAACACGCTATTCTGCAAGTGTACAGACCACTGCAGAGGGCAAGTAATAATTTATCGAACTCAAGGACTGCAGGCTCGAAACACAACCAAGCACTAAAACATAGACACCGTACTACTATCTAGGCAAATCATAAAGAAGTTTTGGTTTTATCTAAAAGACTGATTTAAAAGCAGAAATAAAATAAAAAGATTTAATTAAAGATTTTAGAAAACAATGAGAAAATAGGATTCCAGGGTAATCCACTTTGAATATTAAACAAACAACGTTTTCATGCAATTCAATCCCAATTTAATTTCCAGTGATGTGAGCAATCGCGAAAATGTTATCAGGCGATCCTCTCGGATTCTAAACCATAACATGGAAATAAAATACCTAATGACTCCTACCGGATGCGCAAAAGGACTTTTACTCTTGATAAAAACCTTGGATTTTAAACCCTTTAAAAGTTCAACTTCCTCACGGATAATTGTTCTAATAAATCTGATAAATTTGCGTCTTAATTGACAACCTAGACCTCTCAGTTCAAAAACTATCAATTCAAATCACAATTAATGATAATTAATGCAATTATTGAAAATCTCAAATTAAATCAGAACATCAGAGGAAAAGGAACATTAAATTTGCATAAAGTGTTGAATGAATAAATACAAAGTTTCAAAACCCTAGAATCCAAATATGGATTTAGCCAGACATGCTAAATCCTAGAAAAACAAAGAGATGAAGAGTCATAAAAACAGGAAAAGGAAATTAAAAACCCGTAGTCTTCAATCTTCAAATCCTGGCATGCTCTTCCAGTTCTCCTTGAATTTCTGCAGAAAAACCCTCGTTCTAGCCTTGGGAATAATTTCGGAACGTAGGAATGTGGGAATAATATTTGGGGGACCTTTTCTGGCTTTTTGAACTCATATATATATAGGAGAGGGATTTAAATCTCAAAAGATATGGGTGAATTCTGAATCTTGGGCCAAAAGATACGTAAGTTTACGTCAAATCTGCGGAACCGGCGAGTGGGGAAATCTCGCCCGGCGATCGCCGGTTTTGAAAGGCAAGCGCCGGATTGGTTTCGAGAGCAAAAAGGAGAGCCGGCGTTCAGCCGGCATGGAGATGCAATCGCCGGCCAGGAGGGGCAGTCGCCGGTTTTGCAGCTGTGCTCGCCGGATAGAAAGGCTGGTCGCCGGAAGTGAGGGGCAATCGCCGTTTGTGTGATGCAATCGCCGGCTGTGAGATGCAATCGCCAGCTGAAGGAGGTGGTCGCCGGTTTTGAGGGCTGATCGCCGGCTGAGCATGGACGAACGCCGAAAATGCAAGGGCTCGTCGGTTTTGAAGTGTGGTTGCCGGATGTGAAGGCTGCTCGCCGGATGGGGAGGTCCAATCGCCGGTTGTGCACCTCCCTCGCCGGATGCGTCACGAAGCTTGATTTTCACAGCTCTCTTGAATAAATTCTATCTTTTTCTCCTCAGTGCATGCCAACATGAATCAACTCTGGAAATGCTTGTTCAATTATCTCATTAATCCTCAGAAACGCCTAAAATCTGTGCAAAACAACATCAAACGACCCAAACGTAATATTTCCTTAAAGAATAAGAATATCGCATGAAAACACCACGTAATGGCTCAGTCTGAAGCATAATCTAAGCATAAACACATCAATAAAATGCACAAAGTGAGTGTTTATCACGTGGTCTCAGTTTCCCTTTTACCCCGAAACGTATTATTCCTTTGGAAGGTGAAACTTTAAGGAACACCTTGTCCCCCACTTCAAAACATAATTCAGCCCTCCTCAAATCGGCGTAGGACTTCTGTCTACTCTGCGCTTCCTTAATTCTCTCTCTGATCTGTCGGACTATCTCAATCATTTCACTTATTGTGTCCGGTCCAACAACCTTTCGTTCTCCTACCTCATCCCAGTATAGAGGTGAACGACACTTCTTCCCATACAATGCTTCATAAGGAGCCATTCCGATTGTTGCCTGATAACTATTATTGTAAGCAAATTCAATCAAAGGCAAAATCGGCTCCCAACTGCTTCCTCGGTCTAAGACTACCGTTCTCAGTATATCCTCGAGAGTTTGGATGATTCTCTCGGATTGACCATCTGATTAAGGGTGAAACGTCGTGCTAAAATTCAGGCGAGTCCCCAATTCCTGTTGTAAACTCATCTAAAATTGAGATGTAAACTTCGCATCTCTGTCAGACGTAATAGATTTCGGCACTCCATGCAGTCTGACTATCTCTCGGACATATATCTGTGCGAGCTTATCCGATCCATAATTCACCTTAATCGGTAAGAAGTGAGCACTTTTCGTTAGACGATCCACTATAACCCATATCACCGTATTTCCTTTCTGTGACCTCGGTAACCCCGTTATGAAGTCCATAGTGATATGTTCCCATTTCCATTCAGGAATGTCTAACGGTTGCAACTTCCCATACGGCCGTTGATGTAATGCCTTAACTTGCTGACATACCAGACACCTTTCCACATATAAGGCTACATCCTTCTTCATACCATCCCACCAATACTTAGTTTTCAGATCTTGGTACATCTAAGTACTTCCTGGGTGCACGGTATACGGCGTATCATGTGCCTCACTCATAATCTCATCTCTCAACTCTTCGTTGCTTGGTACTAAAATCCTGTCCCTGAATAATAGAGCATTATCGGGTGCCTCGCAATATTCTCCCACTGACTTCATCCTTAATTTCTGGCGCAGTTTCTCAATCTCTGTATCTCCTCTCTGTGCCTTGATTATCCTGTCCCTTAAATCTGGTATCACTGTTAAAATCGCCAGATCACATCTCTTCCTTTTTGCGGGTGATATTACTTCTAAACTGAGCTTCTCAAATTCCCTGATCAAGCTATTCTCTCTTGTGAGCATACAACCTAACTGAGCTTCTCCTTTCCTACTCAAGGCGTCTGCTACTGAATTAGCCTTGCCTGGATGATAATTAATCGTCAGATCGTAATCATTCACAAGTTCCAACCATCTCCTTTGCCTCATATTCAGATTCTTTTGTTCGAAGAAATACTTCAAACTCTTGTGATCCGTGAATATGGCACACTTCACACCATAGAGATAGTGTCTCCAAATCTTTAGAGCATGGATTACGGCTGCTAATTCCAAATCATGAGTTGGATAATTCACTTCGTGCGGTCTTAATTACCTTGACGCATATGCTATCACCTTTCCGTCTTGCATCAAAACACAACCTAACCCATTCTTCGAAGCATCAGTGTAAACTTCAAAATTCCTATCTGGCTCTGGCACTGCTAAAACTGGCGCAGTGGTTAGCAACTGCTTCAACTTCTGGAAGCTCTTCTCACATTCCTCTGACCATTCAAACTTCACATTATTTTGTAGTAACTGGGTCATCGGCTTCTCAATCTTCGAGAAACCCTCGATGAATCTCCTGTAATAACCTGCTAGACCCAGAAAACTACGAATTTCGTTTGGCGTAGTTGGTGATTTCCAGTCAATCACTGTTTGAATCTTGGCTGGATCTACCTTAATTCCATCTACTGACACGATGTGACCCAAGAATGTCACTTCCCTCAGCCAAAACTCACACTTGCTGAATTTGGCGTACAACTTCTCCTCCCTCAAGGTCTGCAAGACTGTTCTCAGATGTTGTTCGTGCTCGGTTTCACTCTTTGAGTATATTAGAATATCTTCTATGAATACCAAGACAAAGTTGTCGAGGTACGGATGAAATACTCGGTTCATCAGATCCATGAATACTGCAGGAGCATTCGTAAGCCCAAACAGCATTACTACAAACTCGTAATGACCATATCTTGTTCTGAATGCTGTTTTCGGAATGTCCTCCTTCCGAATCTTCAGTTGATGGTATCCTGACCGAAGATCAATCTTGGAGAATACCTTTGCTCCACTAAGTTGATCGAAAAGGTCATCGATTCTCGGTAACGGATATCTGTTCTTCAATGTTACCTTGTTCAGCTCTCGATAATCAATGCACATACGCATTGACCCATCTTTCTTCTTAACAAACAGAATCGGTGCACCCCATGGTGACACACTTGGCCTAATATATCCCATGTCCAAAAGTTCTTGCAACTGGACTTTCAGTTCTTGTAATTCCTTCGGGGCCATGCGGTACGACGCTTTAGAAATTGGTGCCGCACCTGGTTCTAGATCAATGGTGAACTCTACTTGCCTGTCTGGCGGGAATCCCGATAATTCCTTTGGAAATACATCCTCAAATTCTCTCACAATTGGAACATCTTGCACAGTCAGTTCAGGCTTCTCTTCTCCTTCTAGATACACTAAGAAGGCTTGATTTCCGATCTTACACAACAACTTCGTTGCCTGAATCGCTGAAATCACGGGTACTCTCTGCCTTTTCTTAAATCCATGTACAAAGGCCTCCTCATTCCCTAGCTGAGGAATGATTACTCTTCTCTCACGACACAAAATCGTCGCCTTGTTCTCAGACAGCCAGTCCATTCCTAGGATTACGTCTACATCGTGAATATCCAAAACATTCAGTTCTGCTACTTGAATTTCATTCTCGTTCATCTTGATTCTCAAGTCTCGGCACACTAAAGTAGAAATAGTTGTTTCTCCTGAAGGTATTACTACGTTCAAGTCCTGACTATTCTTTTCTACTTTAAGTCCTAATGCCTCAACACATGCTGATGAAATGAATGTATGCGATGCTCTCGTATCAAATAATACCATGACAGGTATATCATTAATGCATCCCATACCTGCCAGGTTTCCATCATCCTGATTTTCGTCCAACGCAAAGGCCCGGGCTCTCCTCTGCTGACCACCTCCGCCCTGTGGATTACCTTCTTGGTTCCTAGGTGGTGCCTGATTTCCCTGCCTTCCACCTCCTCTGTTTCCAGCATTCCCTCTCCACGGTTGGCGGTGTCCTCTGATAGCCCTTAGATGTTGGTTCGCCGGCCTCTGAAAGTTCTGTCGGTTGCCTCCTTGTGCTGGCGGTGTAGGGCAGCTGTTTGCAAAGTGGCCTTGCCCTCCGCAATTGAAGCATCTGCCTGCATTTCCTTGGCAGTTCCCAACATGCCTTCTGCCACACCTCTGGCAGTTCTGCGGACCTGCCTGATCCCGCCTCTGAACTTGATGAGGATTAAACCTCTGGAAGTTCTGATAGTCTGGCCTTCCCTGAAAGTTCTGCGGTCTGCCTTGGTCATGGCGCTTCTGATTGCCCTGACCCTGCACATATTGCCTCGGTGGCTCTTCAAACTTCCTCTTCTGATTCGAGCCTGAAGCCTGTGCCTCCTGCGCTCCCCACGCGGGCATCTTCTTCATGTTTTTGGACGCTTCTATGTCCAAAGCATGGCTCAACAGTTCCTGATAACCCCTTCATGGTTGCCAGTTGTGTGCGAATCTCCTCGCACAATCCATCCCTGAACTTCTCCGCCATCTTCTGTGGCGTGTCCGCCAGATGCGGCGCCATCTGGAGTAGCTCTCCAAACTTGGTATCATACTCCTCCACTGTTAATTTTCCTTGCTCAAACAGGAAAAACTCCACCGCTCTTTCCTTTCGGTACTGTCTCGGAACATATTTTTCAAAGAATGCTTCTTTGAATTCCTCCCAGCTGATGTTGTCCCTCTGTGCTGGAGCAATAGACTTGGCATAGGTCTCCCACCACCTATCTGCCTTTCCTTTGAGCTGATAAGACATGCAGTTTATTTTCTCATCCTCTGAGCATCTCATATGCTTGAATATCTTCTCAAGCTCTCTTATCCAATCCTCTGCAGCTGAAGGTCCTCCTGTTCCATCAAAAGTTGGTGGGTGCTGTTTCCTGAATGTTTCCACCCACATCACAGATGGAATTTCTGGTACATCTCCATGAGGTGGCGGATTCTGTCCTTGCTGCCCCGCAACACTCTCTCCGTCAGATAAGATTTTAATATTATCATGTCCCTGGTAAACGGGATCTTCTTCCCAGAGTGGTTCTTCATATACAGGTTGTGGAATAGCTCTTCCACGACCTCGACCTCTCTGGCCTCTACCTCTTCCTCTGCCTCGGCCTCTGCTTCGGCCTCTACCTCTTCCTCGACCTTGATCGATGAATTCCATTATCTTCACTGCAAAACAACACTTATTTATCAATTTCACAGCATCCTCACATAAACATGCTCACAATATCCTGGATTATACCATTCATTCACCACTCACTCAAAGCTCGTAAACAATCAATACCACATTTCAAATCCAAAATAATTCCGTACAATAATCATCACATACCACAATCAGTCTCACTCGTCACAATCCGATACACTGAAAAATAAGTTCCAACAAAAGTAAAGTTCAACCACAAATAAGGTTCGGTCTCTGTCCTGAATAGATCATAATTAGGGTACAACAGCAATAATGAAATGTCCAACTCCAAATAAAACTGCCTGTAATCAACCAGTACACTCTCAATCGGATTTCTTAGATGGATCCTCCTCCTCCTCATCGTCATTCTTCATCGGCATCTTTCCTTTGTCTCGAGCTGCCATTCTCCTCCCTCGGCTGCTTTCAGTATCGCTGGACAAGCAGATAGGTGCCTGACTCGTGCCATAACCATAAGCGGTCCCGAATCCTCCAAACATATCCTCGTAACCACTAGTGGTCTGCCTCGGCCACATCTCAGCGCTAACCAGACCATAGTCATGCATCGGGTTAACCTCACTAGGCCCTCCCAAATTCTGTTGTGGCTGCTGAACTGGTGGTACAGTGGTATCCTGAAATCCATATGGCAAGGTTGGGTCCGGCTGCGGCGGTGGATACTGGACTGAGGCGGTGGCAAAATCACACCATGCGTAGGGATCGTACGCTCCTCCTTGCTGCGATCCGTGCTGAGATCCCTGCTGAGATCCATGCTGAGATCCATGCTGTGTCGACACATAAGCAGCTACGGGTGTGCTCGGTGTAGGGCGCACTCTCGGACGTGAAGTGGATGCGGATGCATCAAGTGCCGTAGGTGGCATCGGTGGTAAAGCTAGTGTCCACTGCGGCGATGACTGCTGCAACGCCACCTGGTAATCAACATAACCTGAGGATCCAACAGGATCAAAGTGGGGTCCGATCGATCCTCCCGATCGATGCTCTGATGGCACTACCATCTGTGCTATAGAGGATGAGGCAGGTCTAGGCCCTGTCTGCGGCGCCTCACCTGTCGCTGACTCCTGAATGCCCATGAAGATGTCGGCGATACTCCCTCGGCTAGAACTGTCTCCTGAATAAATGCAGCAATAAAAGTCTGAAAACTCCCTCGGGTGCCCGTCCTCTGATTACGGTGGACTCTAGCTAGCTCCAAAGTCCGAGTAGTCCATCTCGATGGCATCAGTTCTGTAGTCCTCTCCATCGCCTCTGCATCCGTGATACCCTGTCCTCTCGCTTGCCTCCAAAAACTCCAGAACTCCGTCAACGTGTTAGGCAAATTATCTTCCTCAAATGGTGTGGCGCTCCTAAAGCGAAAAGCTGCACTCCTAGGATCCATCTGTCACGACAAAATAGTAAACGATCAGTCCGAGGTCAACATAACATCAATACGCGCAACTCGGTGTCTCGGGTCATCTGCTAGCCTCCGATACACCATGCCGAGGGTCTAAACAAATCCTCGCGCTAAAACACACTCACTCAAGTCTCGACTGTCGTGCCAGGCTCCTTGTGCATTCTACACACTTTACCAACTACTGGATTTTCCAGTTCAATGAAATTTTCAATTTCACAATATAAGGTCAAAGTTCTAATTTCAAGTATTACAAGATATACTCATTCCATCCTCACAATTATCAAATTATCACCGTCAATCAAATCATTGCCTTTTCAAGGCCACAATTAGTTCATCAGTCCTGATTCATACCAGTCATTCTCTTCCTCACTCAAGTTATTCATACTTGAGCTCATTATATTCTAGCACATCTATAGCCATATCATTGAGGTTTTAAGCTTGCAATTGTTCAACATCTCATAAATCCTTCAATTTACTCCATATTTTCAAAAGAGGTCACCTTACCGGCGCCAAATAAACACATAAAGTTTCACATTATAAAACACCAAACTTTTTCAATCATTACTTTCTCAACGTTCATAACACAACATCTCAACTCACACTCCCATTCACTTTCAATTCAGTGGTATTAGCACCCTTGCTCAACACAAAAATCAATTTATTCAACTCAGTTCATATCAAAACATTTCACTCCTTATCCCTCCTAAATCTCCACTTCCCTTCAAATTTTCAAATCATTCTCACAACAATTGAAACGTTTTCAACATATTGAATTCTTACTAAAATTGCAAGCTGGGAAACTTTTAAACATTAAACTTTAAAATCATACCTCAGGTAGCGCAGGATGGAGTAGGGTGTAAGCATGAGCGATCACTTCACACAAATTTTTTCTTTTTAAACATCCAAGACTCAAAGTTTCCAATTGCTTTGAAATCCTTTAAAACTTTAGAACTCACGCTCTGATACCACCTCTGTAACGCCCCCAACCGACCTTCCCAATTTGGGGCCACGTTACATTGATGTTTCAGGTTTTGT
>JAPKLW010010303.1:0-11402 GCA_026898455.1 Plectranthus barbatus | reverse complement strand
GCAAAGTCAAACAATAAAATAGCATTCAGACTCAATATCAATCACTCCCCGGCAACGGCGCCAAAAACTTGTTGTTGTGCTAGTAGCTATGGAATTTATACGCAAGTGCATGTATGTCAAACAAGTAATACAGATCTAAGTCCAGATATCGTACCCAAGGGAGTGAAAGTGAATCGTGCACATTCTATTGTTTGTAAAATAAAGGTATTTTGTGATTTCTCTAAACTAAATAAACAAGAAAGCATATAAAATTAAACCAGACAGTGCTAAAGCAATTAATATTAACTCTTCCCACAATATAATCATAAACAAGTAAAAATGGTGTTAAAATCAATAAGGATTAAACACTCGGGTTATTAACTTTTGTTTATCTTTTCTCCTATACGCTGCAGCATCGTTCAGACATCAACTCTGGCTCTTGCAACCACTCTCCTTTCTGCCTAGCCTATCATCATAGTACTAGATCTATGTTTTTGTGCTAACCTCCATATGTCTATGGTAAGTTTTGTTTTCAAACAATCTATTTAAGAACAGGGGTTTGCGCAAGCCTTAGATTCTATGTATATCTACACTAGAAATCTAGATTGATTTCATTTCCCTCGTCCTAGATCTCCTCTCGGTCTCACTAGGCGAGATCTCTACCTGCCACTGTCGTGTTTAGATAGACAAACAAACCAGAATTGAAATCAAACACCAGATTTAATGTAAGAACAACTCAACATATATTCGAAAAGATAAACTAGTCAACAACCCGAGCTCAAAATGTTTAGCTCATGCTTACAAAAGATAGAAAACAAGTAACATTCAAGTTCATGTCTACGAACATCATCCACGTAAAATATATCAAACAAGTTTTGCAAAGAAAGATAAACTGTTCGGGATTTTCGCAGCTGCCACTTCTGCTTCTCACGAACACCTCGTTCTCCTTGCTCTCCAAAAACCTATGCCGATCCTCTCTTCTCTGTGTTGTTCTCTTTCCTTCTGAAAAATATCTCCTTTGTCTCCCCTGAACCTCATCCAGGCCTTACACGCGGCTCCTCAATCTGCTTCCCAATTCTGACGGCTCTCCTGGGCGACACGTGTTATGCTTTTGGGACAAGATCTGAAAAGTGCTGAAATCCTGTCTGCTGTGGTCCCAGATGATCTTCATTAGAGTTTTGGCCATGCTACTCATATGCTGCGACATCATATCAATCTTTCTTGCTTCTGTCATGCCCCAGCATAATGAGACCTGTGATACTATTCAAACAATTCCCTTCGCAAAACTCAAAGTTAACACAATATTACAAAATAAACCCGAATTTCATATACTAACCAAATTACCTATATTATACTATTTATCCTATAAAACAAACCTAATTTAATATATAATTAACTAGACTAGACACAAAATAATAACTCTTTAAGAGAGTTATCACTCCCCCAAACTTAAGATGTTGCTTGTCCCCAAGCAACAAAGACTCAAACAAAATAAAGGGACTTTAATTTACATATTCTTGTCTTGAAGCTTTCAGTTCACACCAAAGAAATAAAGAAGAAAAATTTCATTCATAACTCCTAAGTAATCAAGCTTCAGCCACCACAATTTAATAAGTTTAATCAAAGCAATTTAAACTAGCCTGACAATCAAAACTGCAAAACTTTTCAGCAAGATAGCTAACAAGTGCTACAAGTTTAAACTTAACTTTCATTTCAGCTCTCATGATCATTGATGCCACTGTTTTTGACTACCTTCAAACTTTAGCACATTCTCCACTAATAGAAATTATATCACATCAAGATCAAAAGGTCTTTTTGAGCTTCTAATGTAAGGCTGTGGCTAAGGTAGGAACATTCTGGAAAAAGTGACAAATAGACTTGAGAGGTATGCTATAGGTCTTCCACTGAAGGCTTATTCTTGTATTTACAAGGGAAAGAGCAACGACTATCTTCAAACTCATAATTTTTTTTCTAGATGGTTATTCCTTCCATCTAATTTTTCTTCTCTTTTTTTTTTTTTAGATACACATGCTACTTACAGGCTGCAGCATGTTTTATTCACAAGAGCTCTCAGGCTTCTACATAGTTGATTATCAAAACTCTATCTTTTATCATGCTCCTGAACACTAAGTGAGAGAACCTAAACAAACTTACCTCTCAAGTCAGGGTGAGTGTATGGGAAAATAGCTCACATCTTTTATGGTCAAAATCAATGAAAAGGCTCAAGGCTCAAATTTAGGTGCAAAGGTAATTAATATGCAATGAAAAGAACTTCTGCAAGCACAAAGATGAAGAGACTGCCTAAATCATTTCTTCATGTAATACTCATTCAAATTTCGTCTCAAATGGCCTAACATTTTCAGGTAGGTGGCATCTCACATGTTCTTTTCTCAGCACAACTAAAGTACCATTTAAACTAAAGCACGTAGCATATCAGGTTTTCAAAAACCAAAGAACCACAAACTTTGTTCTTTAAGCTAGTCTATCATCCTAAGATTAAACTTGAAAATCTTGGGGGCTGACTCTTAATCACTCAGTCATCATTCATGAAATTTCTAGAGAAATATATTACTCACACACCCGCATCATTAAGCTCAAGACAAGATAATAGACACACTACCAATACTTCATAACATTCACTTAAACCATCAACTAGACAAACTAAACATCCATTCAAAATAAAAACATCAACTTAAACCAAACAAACTAAAAACAACGGGTTCGAACAATCACCCAACGCATCCACACAAACACAAATTTAAAACGGAGTTTTTGTTCAAAAGGGTAGAGTTTAGAGTTGACCACAGCCTCAAGTAGGCTTCTTTTTCTTTCCCACAGCAGACATTCCTTTCTCAGCCTTCTTGCCTTCCACCTTCTTCACCAACTCTTCAGTCTGAAACTGCATCTCCATCATCATAGTGCGAAGGTCCTCAAATTCCTTCAGGATTTGGGTGCTTTGCTCGGAGATGTCATCCAATTTACCCTGCAAAACCTGCACAGAAGTCTGGTCAGCTGAAGAGGGTTCCACTCCTTCTCTTTTCTGGGAGTTCTCATGCCTTTGGCACAGATATCCGACATTGAAGTGAGTTCTCATAGTCTTGCGCGGCTCTTCATCGTGAAAGGGAACTCCAGCTTTCTTGCACAGTTCAGAAATCAAGGAAGGACAGAAAAGTGGTCCTCGTTCCTTTGAGGCAGAGTAACCAACAACATCAACCAAAAATGGTGCGTAGTTGATCGGTTCACCCTTCAGAATGGTAGCAATCATCAGGATGCGGTCCTGACCAATGTTGGTGTTATGGGTAGTCGGACTGATCCTGTTCTTCAAAAACTGCAGCCACAAATTTGCCTCCGAATGCAGGAACTTGGAAAGCACGTATTTGTTATCTTTCGCCTCATCGTTCCAATGTGCTCCTGGGAGTCCTACCACCTTCAAGGCGTCGCCTAACTGCTTCTTTGTGGGTGCAAGACAGATCTCTATGAACTCATCGGGTTCTGGAGCATGAGTTCTGAATACCTCATGAATAGCTTCAGCATTTAACCGTACTTCTTTTCCTCGGACAATAGCAACAATTTCAGGCCTCTCAGTAGATGGTTGCTCACAGTTTGCATAAAACTCTTTGACCAATGCGATGATGGGAAAAGGCGGTGGTACCACAAAGTTTTCCCACCCCTGCTGCTCAATCTGCTTCATCAAATCCGCAGGTAAAACTTTCAAGTTCTTGAATCCTCTTTCGATTAACAGCTGCCTCTCCATGACAAACTTCATCCTTTCCTTGTGCAACTTGGATGAGAACTTTGGAAGATTGTCAATTTCATCTGGAGTCAAAACCTTTCCTTCATCCACCTTTGTTTTCCCTTTCTTGATTTGCTCCTTCTTACTCACCTGCTTCTTTTTCTGAGACTTGCCAGATGTCTCTCCTTCTTTCACTGCCACCACTTTAATCCTCCTTCCTGTCTTAGGATTTCTTGGGATAGGCTCTTGCCTGCTTGTTGGAACTTCTTCTTCCCTCTTTCTCTTGTTAACTTCCTTCGGTGGTTCCTCTTCTTCTTCCTCTGATTTGTCCTCTTCTTCACCAGATTCCTCTTCTTCAGCTTCTGACTTTTCCAACTCTTCTTCTTATTCTTGTTCACCTGACACTTGATCTTCTGATGCAGCAGCATCACTTTCTTCTGAGTTCTGTTCATCCTCAGTTTCTGCATTAGCTTCCTCACTCTCTTGACTCGCTTCTTCCTCTTGTTCTGTATCTTCACTTCCTTCATTTTCAGAGATTTTCTCCTCGGATTGCTTCTTATTCTCGACCTTCTTTTGTCTCGATTCTCTTACTGGGGTAACTGCTTTCTTGGGTTAAACTTTTGAAGTTGGCTTATTTTGCTCTTTCTGGGCTGCACTTGACTCCTTCTTCTTCGTGCTTGGGGTAGATGGGGTAGCCTTCTTACTTCCTGCTGATTTTTCCCTTTCTACTTCAATCAGTCGCAATTGTTCAGCAGCATGAACCAGTTTCTTCAGACCTTCTCTCTCCCTTTTTGCTTTCTCAGATTGTGTTTCCTTCTTTGCAACAGGTATATCTTCATCGTGCACCTCCACAGGGTTGTCTGCACTTGTCTTAGGAAGTTTTGCATTCGTTCTCGCCATAGTTGCAACTGCAGTTCAGCTGGACCTTCGCACTGGCTTTTCCTGTGCTCTCCCTTTCTTTTCAGGACTAGGGGTTGGACTTTCTGCCACTGAACCAGGCTTTCTTTTCGCAGGTTGTTTAGTTTTCATCTCGGATATTTCTGTACTCAACCCAAATCAGAAAATAAGCACTAGATATCTTTTCAAACACAATGCACAGATAAATTTCCCAAATTCTAACAAAAACAACCTATCTCACAATAATTCATCCAAGCAAGGAAAATACCCTCCCCCAAACTTTATGCTCCAGTAAATAATTCAGAAAGTTTGGTTTACAGACTCCAGAAAAATGAGAGGTTTAGATAATTTTCCTTTACTCGAATCCAAATTTTTCAAGCAACCCTAGGAAAGAAATATCCTACCCCTTTTTGTCTCGCATGCATAAAACATACCACATTTTAGCCCTAAAAATCGACTACCCATCACAATGTAGTGTCCTCAAACTTCAAACATGGAATTCACAAGAAGTTTCATACCAGAATTTACAGAAAAACTAAAATTCCCAAACAATTTTCAGAAAGTTCAAACTTGAAAATTACCGTTGGCTGCATGTTTCTCCATGTTCTCTCACTAATCGCAGTTCGCAAAATCAACAAATGAAATAAAAGAGACAGAGTACTTACATTGACTCTTTTACCTCACAGACCCTCGGCTTTTCTCGTTCAGTTTGTCGCTTTCTTCTTCCAATTACCCAAAGTGGTGAAGTTTTCTTTTTCAGAATTATCAAATGCAGAAAATATATATATAAAACTAGGAAACCCTTCGACTTCTTGTGAAACGACACATTATAAAATTCAAAATTTAACCACCACAAATAAACCTACCAAAAAAAGTGATTCTGCCTCCGATGACATCAGCAGCGACAGTTCCTCAGCGGTTATTTGCCTTCCATGTGTCTCTCTCTGCAAATATTAATTCAAAATCAGCGCATAGAACCATTTTTTTTTATTTTATTAATTTTACTTAATCTAATACAATAAATTTAAAAATAAACTTTAACCTATATGATTTTACTATATACTACTCTAATGCATAAAAGTTAACTACCTATTATACAGAAATCATGCTATTTACATGTTGTAGAAAACAAAGACAAATACTATTAAACTAATAAAAAGCCGAATTAATAAAATGCAATAAATTAAAGATATTACTCCCTGAACCAATTTTTATGCTATTTTGATGAAATTCTTTCCAATGGTTCAAGGGCTCCGATGCTTAAGGCTCTTCAATGGAAATGGACGCCTTTTCCTTGTCTATGCTTCCTCCATGATAATGATTCACCCTAGCTCCATTTACTTTGAATGTTTCTCCAGTATCCTCATTCTTCAAATCCACTGCTCCATGTGGATACGCTTTGACCACTACAAAGGGTCCTGACCACCGAGATTTCAGCTTCCCTGGGAATAACTTCAGCCTGGAGTTGAACAATAAAACTCTCTGTCCTTCTTCAAATTTCCTCTCAGAAATCCTGCTGTCATGCCATTTCTTGACCTTCTCTTTGTACAACTTGGCATTTTCATATGACTGCAGCCTCAGTTCATCAAGCTCATTCAACTGCAACATCCTCCTTGCACCACTGCATTTTGGATCTAAGTTCAACTTCCTTGTTGCCCAATACGCTTTATGTTCCAACTCCAAAGGTAAGTGACAAGCTTTCCCAAAAACCAACATGTAAGGTGACATTCCCAAAGGAGTTTTATAAGCAGTCCTGTAGGCCCAAAGTGAATCATCTAGGTGCTTAGACCAATCCTTCCTGGTCACATTCACCACCTTCTCAAGGACACTCTTTACTTCCCGGTTGAAAAGCTCTGCTAGCCCATTAGTTTGTGGATGATAAGTTGTGGAAACTCTATGGGTAACATTATACTTAGCCAACATTGCAGACAAACTTTTATTGATGAAGTGAGTGCCTTCATCACTGATTAAAGCTCTTGGTGTGCCAAATCTGGTAAAAATGTTTCTGTGGAGGAACTTCATTACTGTAGCTGAATCATTGCGGGCACAAGCACATGCTTCAACCCATCTAGACACATAATCTACTGCCAACAAAATATATTCATTCCCAAAATACATTGGAAATGGGCCCATAAAATCCATTCCCCATACATCAAACAGTTCTCCCTCGATTATGTTGTTCAGTGGCATTGCATTTCTAGCAGGCAAGTTTCCAACCCTCTGACATCTATCACAATTCTTCACAAACGAGAATGAATCTTAAAAAATAGTGGGCCAAAAGAAACCTGACTGAAGAACTTTTGCAGCTGTTCTCTGTCCACCATAATGCCCTCCATATGCTGCAGCATGGCAGTCTGCCAAAATTGCTTGCATATCTTTCTCTGGTACACATCTCCTAAAGACTTGATCTGATCCTTGTCTGTACAGCATTGGATCATCCCAATAATAATACTTTGCATCATGGAGAAATCTCTTCAACTTCTGCCCCTTGACTCCATAAGGTTTCCTCCCAGTAGCCAAATAGTTAGCTATATCAGCATACCATGGGGCTTCCTCTTCACATCTCATCAGCTGCTCATCTGGAAATTTATCATTTACTTGCTCAATCTCTTCTTCTCCATTTAAGTTTTCCAGTCTGGAAAGGTGGTCTGCTACTTGATTTTCAGTCCCTTTCTTGTCTCTGATCTCAATATCAAACTCTTGTAATAGTAATATCCACCTGATTAACCTCGGCTTAGCATCCTTCTTGGCCATTAGATACTTGATTGTTGAATGGTCTGTGTACACAATTACTTTGGACCCCACCAGATATGATCTGAATTTGTCAAAGGCAAACACCACAGCCAACAACTCTTTCTCTGTGGTCGTATAATTTCTCTGAGCTCCATCAAGAGTTCGACTTGCATAGTAAATCACCCTGAATATCTTCTCCTTTCTCTGCCCCAAAGCTACTCCTAGAGCAAAATTGCTGGCATCACACATAAGTTCAAATGGGGAATTCCAGTCTGGTGGTTGGATAACTGGTGCAGAAATCAGAGCAGACTTCAGCTTCAAGAATGCTTCCATACATTGTGGAGAAAACTCAAATTTCCTATCTTTCTCTAGCAACTCAGATAGGGGCTTTGCAATTTTTGAAAACTCTCTTAGAAATCTTCGGTAAAATCCTGCATGCCCCAGAAAACTCCTAACTGCTCTGACTGAACTTGGTACTGCCATCTTTTCTATCACCTCTATTTTGGCTGGATCAACTTCCATTCCAGCTTTTGATATCTTATGTCCCAAGACTACTCCCTGTTGTACCATAAAACAACATTTTTCCCAATTCAGCACCAATTGTGATTTCTCATATAATTGCAAAACCTTTTCCAAATTCACCAGACACGCTTCAAAATCCTTCCCAAATACTGAGAACTCATCCATAAAAATCTCCAATCCATTATCTATCATCTCTGAGAAAATAGCAATCATACAACGCTGAAATGTTGCTGGAGCATTGCATAATCCAAAAGGCATCCTCCTAAAAGCAAATGTTCCATAAGGACAAGTAAATGTGGTTAACCCTTGATGTTCTCGAGCTATTGCTATTTGATGATAACCTGAATATCCATCCAAAAAGCAGTAAAACTCTTGTCCAGCTAGCTTATCCAGCATCTGATCTACAAATGGTAAAGGAAAGTGATCCTTCTTTGTTGCATCATTCAACTTTCTATAGTCAATGCAGATTCTCCATCCAGTTACTGTCCTTGTAGTGATCATTTCATTGTTCTCATTCTGAATTATTGTGACTCCACCTTTCTTGGGAACACATTGCACAGGGCTTACCCAAGAACTATCAGAAATGGGAAATATAATCCCTGCATCTAGCCATTTGATCACTTCTTTCTTCACTACTTCCTTCATATTGGGATTTAACCTTCTTTGTGGCTGAATAGAATTCTTACTTCCTTCTTCTATCAAAGTTTTATGCATACAGATTGTAGGACTTATCCCCTTGATGTCAGATATAGTCCATCCTATTGCTCGCTTGTGCTTTTTCAACAATTCCAGCAGACTTTGCTCATTTTCTTCCTTCAAATTTGCTGCTATGATCACAGGTAATGTATCTGATTCACCCAAGTAAGCATATTTCAAGTGAGCAGGTAGAGGTTTCAGGGTCAACTCTGGAGGTTCCTCCATAGAAGACTTGGTCCCTTTTATTTCTCTAGACAACAAGTCCAGCGGTTCAAATGATTGCCGTACTCCCCCAAACTTTTGCCCTTGCTCTATCCATGATGCAGCTTCACTGGGTAATTCTTCAGCATCATCTTCCTTCCCAGAATGATTTTCCTCAAAATATTCTTCGATTGCTGACTCCAGTATCTCCACAGAAAAACATTCCTCAGGATCATCATGAACCTTCATGGCATTAAACAAGTTAAAAGTAGCTTGTTCATCTTGTACCCTCATGATCAACTCTCCTTTCTCTACATCAATCAGTGTCCTTCCTGTAGCAAGAAATGGTCTTCCCAGGATAATTGGCACTTCTCTATCTGCTTCATAATCCAGAATAATAAAATCTGCAGGGAAGATAAACTTATCCACCCTTACAAGCACATCTTCAATCTTCCCTTCAGGATGTACAGTGGATCTATCTGCTAACTGAAGAGAAATGGTGGTAGGCCTAGCTCCTCCAATTCCCAATTTTTGAAAAATTGACAGTGGCATCAGATTTACACTTGCCCCTAGGTCACATAAAGCTCTACCCACATCTCGACCTCCAATAGAACAAGGGATAGTGAAACTCCCTGGGTCCTTTAACTTAGCTGGGATCTGTCTCCTCAAAGGTCCACCTACTTCTTCAAACAATGACACCGTTTCAAATTCCTTCAACCTTTTTTTTCTTAGCATCTGCTCAAGTGCCTCCACCAAGGGTACGTTGATGTGAATTTGTTTGACCATTTCCAGAAATTTCTTGAATTGTTCCTCTTCTTTTTGCTTCTTAAATCTGGTTGGGTATGGTGGTGGTGGTGCGTAATCATATTCCTCCAATCCAGATTTCCTCTTAGCCTTAAGAATATTTCCTTCAGGCATCTCTGCAGGTTTCTCCACAGAATCTTCCTCTGCTCTCAAATCAGAAGATACATCCTCCTTCTCCAGCAGCTTATCTTTTTGCAAGTTTTCTTTAGTTGTTGTAGCTCCTGATGATGATCCTTCTCCTGCTTCCAAATTTTCAGCCCTTCTTTCTTCAAACTGCTTTCCACTTCGAAGTGTGACAACTTTACATTGTTCCTTTCCATTCATTGGATTCTCAGTGTTACTTGGCAAAGCTCCTGGTGGCCTGCTTCTCAATTCATTGGCTAACTACCCCATTTGCACTTCCAGACTCCTTAAAGAAGATGCTTGGCTTTGAATAAGAGCATCTTGATTTTTCAGCCGCACCTCATTTTGAGTCATGAATTCCTTCATCATTTCCTCCATGGTTTTCTCTTGTTTTGGAGGTGGAGCTTCTAGACTCTGCTGATGATTATAACCTCCTTTGTTATAATGTTGCTCCCTTCCTGCAGCATTTTGGTTTCCTTGTCCAGACCAAGAAAAGTTTGGATGATTTCTCCAACCACTGTTGTAAGTGTTTGAATATGGATTGTTAGTCTGATGATAATGACTTCTGTTTCCCACATAGCAAACCGATGTTGGATTTGATGGACATTCCTCAAACTGGTGTGCTCCCCCACAATAAATACAGTCCAAAGGTCCTGAGGGTTCTGCACACATTGGAGTTGTTTTGCTTGGACTGGTATTTTTCTCAATGCTTTTCATAGTTGCTCCCAGAGCCTCCATTTGCGCAGTCAAAGCTTTCATTGGATCAACTTCCAGCATTCCTGCTACCTTGGGAGTGGAGATAGCTGCTGCTCTTGAATTTGCCCAGAAATAGTTATTAGCAGCCACTTTGTCCAAAATTTCACAAGCTTCATTGTATGTCTTGTCCAACAATGCTCCTCCAGATGTAGCATCTATCATCATTCTTGAATTACCATTCAGCCCATTGTAGAAAATCTCCATCTGAATACAATAAGGTATTCCATGGTTTGGGCATCTCCTCAGCAATTCCTTGAATCTTTCCCATGCCTCGCTAACAGACTCATCCTCCTACTTGAATGTCATGATTGCATTCCTACATCGCGCATTTCTTGTTGGAGGGAAATACTTCAACAAAAAGGTTTCAGTCAATTTGTTCCAGGTAGGAACAGATCCTGGTGGTAGATTAGTGAGCCAGGTTTTTGCACTGTCCCTTAGAGAGAAAGGGAATAACCGCATTCTCAAGGCCTCGGGTGTAACTCCTTGCAGCTTGAAATTATCACAGATCTCCAGAAACGATTTCAAATGCAAATGTGGATCTTCTGTAGCTGTCCCCCCAAACTGCCTCAAACTCTGCAGCATTTGAAACATCACAGGTTTCAACTCAAAGTGTTGTGCCTGAACTTCTGGCCTCGCAACCCCTGGATCAAACTCCAAAAACCTTGGTGTTGTATAAGTTCTAATTACTCTATCTCTTTCATCAACTGGTTCCAAATTATCTTCCGACTCAGGAATTCTTTCAGCCATCTTTCTAGCTCTTTGCTTTCTTCTGTTCTTTCTAAAAGTTCTTTCTATCTCTGGATCAAATAAAAATATTTCACCGATTGTTTCCTCACTAATACACCGTTAGAGTTCCCTACAATTACAGAAAATGATTAGTTTCCTATAACTTCAGTCGACCAACTGTGCATGCAAAGTCAAACAATAAAATAGCATTCAGACTCAATATCAATCACTC
>JAPKLW010010302.1:0-11402 GCA_026898455.1 Plectranthus barbatus | reverse complement strand
CCGGTAATGTCTTCCCCCTTCACTTGTCTCAAAAGTGAGGCGGATTTCCTGGAAAACTGTTTGCAACATTCCCTCTCCTCTTCTGAAAATCTGGATGAAGCCACTGAGGAGATCCTGAATCTAGTCATGGAACTAGATGTGTTCGAGGAAATCACCCGAGAGAAAGAACTTAAAAGAGAATCACTGCCGAGCTGCTACAGAAAGCCCGCGTCGACCGAGTCTGATGTCTCGTCGATCGATGCCAAGACCGCACCTGCGTCGATCGACGCAGCATCCTCGTCGATCGACGAAAACCCAGGACAGCCGATCTCCAGCTCCAATCCACCAATTTTGGAGCTCAAGATACTCCCATCACATCTCAGGTACGCATTCCTAGGCTCAGACAGCACTTACCCTGTTATCGTTTCTGCTTATCTTTCACAGGGGGAACTTGACAAGATGTTGCGAGTTTTGCGGACATACAAGTTCGCCATTGGATGGACCTTGGGAGACATCAAAGGAATCAGTCCTTCGCTGTGCATGCACAAGATCATCCTTGAAGAGGATGCGAAACCAAAGAGACTAGCACAACGACGTCTGAATCCTATCATGCAGGAGGCTGTCAAGAAGGAGGTTCTCAAACTCCTTGACCATGGGATGATCTATCCGATTTCCAACAGCAAGTGGGTAAGCCCGACACAAGTAGTAGCCAAGAAAGGAGGAATACAAATCGTGAAGAACGACGATGGAGAGGAAGTAGCACAAAGACCGATCACGGGATGGCGAGTTTGCATTGACTACCGAGCCTTAAACTCCGCCACGTGCAATGATCATTACCCTCTTCCATTCATTGATCAAATGCTAGATAGATTATCTGGTTATCCTTTTTACTGCTTTCTTGATGGTTACTCAGGGTACAATCAGATAGCTGTGGCGCCGGAAGATCAACACAAGACGACATTCACCTGTCCATATGGAGTATTCGCCTACCGACGGATGCCCTTTGGATTATGCAATGCACCGGCCACCTTCCAGCGATGCATGGCAGCGATCTTCCACGACCTCATCGAGAACATTATGGAGGTATTTATGGATGATTTCTCAGTTTTTGGTAGCTCATTCGATGTTTGCTTGCAGAATCTGGCTACTGTGCTTCAAAGATGCACTGAGACAAATCTATGCCTCAATTGGGAGAAATGCCATTTCATGGTGAGGGAAGGAATCGTGTTGGGACATCGAGTGTCAGCCGAAGGATTGGAGGTAGATCAAGCCAAAGTGATAGCCATTGAGAAGATGCCACCACCAACAAACATCAAAGTCGTCCGAAGTTTCCTAGGTCATGCAGGATTCTATAGGAGGTTCATCAAAGACTTCTCAAAGGTATCCCGGCCACTGTGCAACCTGTTGGAGAAGGATGTGTCCTTCGTGTTTGATGAAGAATGTCTGAAAGCATTCGAGAGATTGAAAGAAGCGTTGGTAACTGCACCAGTCCTGACTGCACCAGATTGGGATGAGCCTTTCACATTGATGTGCGACGCCAGTGATTATGCTGTTGGAGCAGCTCTGGGCCAAATGAAAGGAAGACTCTTCCATGTGATTCAATATGCCAGCAAAAGTATGAATCCAGCTCAGTGCAACTACACCACAACGGAAAAAGAGATGCTCGCGGTTGTGTATGCGTTCGACAAGTTCCGGCCTTATCTGATAGGCTCAAAAACAATTGTCTACACCAACCACGCAGCAATCAAGTACTTGTTTGCAAAACAAGATGCCAAGCCCAGACTGATTCGGTGGATTCTGTTGTTGCAAGAGTTCGACTTGGAGATCAAGGACAGGAAGGGAAGCGAGAATGTCATCGCCGACCACCTGTCGAGGCTTGAACCGCCAGTCAAGGGAGATGATCAGCAAGTGACAATCCGAGAGACATTCCCTGATGAACAAGTCTATGCCTTGAGGGACATGAAAGAGATGTATGAATCCAAAACCCCGTGGTTTGCAGACTTCGCCAATTTTCTAGTCGGCGGCGTACTTCCTCCGGACTCCTCTCCATACGCAAAGAAAAAGTTTCTGCACGACTTCAGATTCTACTATTGGGAGGATCCCTACCTGTGGCGCAGATGTGCTGACGGCGTCATTCGCCGCTGTGTGCCCTAGTCCGAGTGGCACAAAATCTTTGAAGCATGCCATTCATCTCCTACTGGTGGACACCATTCGGCCAATCGGACTGCCTTCAAAATCCTTGCAAGCGGATTCTATTGGCCTTCCATCTACGAAGTCTGTCACGGATGGATAACGGGTTGTGATCGATGCCAGAGGACTGGCAACATATCGCGAAAGAATGAGATGCCACAGACACCGGTGATTGAAGTTGAAATATTTGATGTCTGGGGGATCGATTTCATGGGACCCTTCCCGAAATCTCAAGGATTCACATACATCCTGTTGGCAGTTGATTATGTATCGCGGTGGGTCGAAGCCATTCCGACAGCCACCAATGACTCCAAAGTCGTTATCAAGTTCCTGAAGAAGCTGATGACAAGATTCGGAACGCCGAGAGCCCTGATCAGTGATGGGGGATCACACTTTTGCAACATATGGCTCTCATCTCTCCTTGCCAGATACGGAGTAAAGCACCGTGTCACCACTCCATATCACCCGCAAGGGAACGGGTTGACGGAATTATCCAACAGAGAAATCAAGCAGATATTGGAGAAGACGGTCAAGCAAAGAAAGGATTGGGCGGCAGTTCTCGATGATGCACTTTGGGCATACTGCACCGCCTACAAAACACCGATTGGGACATCTCCGTATCAGCTGATCTTCGGAAAATCATGTCACCTTCCTGTCGAGATGGAGCACAAAGCTTGGAGGGCGGTGAAAGAATTGAATTTGGATTGGAAGACAGCCGCAGAAGACCGCGCCATGGCACTCAATGAATTAGAAAACTTTCGGGACGAGTCCTATGAGAACAACGTCATCTACAAGAATCGAGCGAAGAGATTCCACGACAAAAAGATCCGCTCGCATGTCTTCCATTCAGGTGATAAGGTTCTCCTTTTCAAATCCCATCTTCGATTCATGCCCGGAAAGCTACAATCAAAGTGGGCCGGACCATACACCGTGATCTGCCAGTTTATGAACGGTGTAGTCGAACTAGCTTGCCAAGATGGAAAGAATTTCAGAGTGAACGGGCAAAACCTGAAACCGTACTACACCCCTCTTCAGATTGGAGCAGTGGAGAAGTACTACTTGAACCGCCCTTAAAAGTCAGGTATTGTCGAGCTAGCGACAATAAACCAAGCACTAGTTGGGAGGTAACCCAACAGTTTCCTGTTTTATTTATTTCTTTTATTTTTAAATCAGTTCAGTTTTGTGTTTTTTTTTTCAAAATTGTGTCGAGTCCAGTCGGGCCACGACGATCGTCAGAAATTGGCATCGATCGACGAGGAAAAACTTCCGCGTCGATCGACGCCATTTCTCGTCGATCGACGAGGAAAAATGGGCTTCGTTGATCGACGAAGACACCTCGTCGATCGACGCGGTCGGTTTTGGGCCGCGAACAGAGACGGGTTTTTAAACCCTCTCACCTCATTTTCTTCCTCACAAACACAAACACACGCACGGTTTTTCTCTCCCAACCCCAAATTCGAACTTTTCTCTCCAAAATCATCAAAATCAACCACGGTATGTATATTAACACTCTCCTGTTCGATTATTTCACATGATTTGAAGGATTTGAGCATTATTTTTGACAAAAATTGAATTTGGAGCCCTTGTTTTCATTTTTGCAAATTTTGTCGATTTCGTTGCTATTCTTGGTGATTACTCGATATGGTTTGTGGTTTTCATCGATATACTTGCTCGTGATTGATTTGTGCTTGAGTTTCATTGAATTTTTCATACGAATGTTTGGGGGGAATTTTTTTCTTGTTTGGGTGATTTTCTAGCTTTATTATTTCTGGACCAAACTCTGTCAAACGTGATGATAATAGGCTAGAATTGAGAGTGAATTGCATGAATGTTGAACCAATTTTGCATGGGTACATCGATTTCTTCGGATTTTTACTCAAATTGGATATGCTTGCATTGGGATTTTGTGAAGAATGGTGATGAATTTTGACAAATCCTTTCACTACCCTTGCAGATTGACAATGGACTTCCAACCCACATTCACCAAACGGTCTCATCAGAAGCGTTACGAGAAGTTCTTGGGGGAAGAGTTCGCGATTCGGCAGACACTCTATCCCTGCCCGGAGATAATGCATCTGCTGGGTATTCGTGACGACGTTGAGAACCTCTTGGAGAGGATTGGCTGGGGTGCGTGGGTGACAGGCCGTTGGCCAACTTATCCGGCATTGGTCTTGGAGTTCTTTGCATCACTCCGAGTCTTTGAGGTCGAGCCAGGAGCAGAGCCTACCACAATTAGGTTCCAGCTGATGAACAAGTACCACGAGCTCCCAAGGAACATGCTCGAGGAAATTTGGGGAGTCTACGAAGGGGGAGATGGTGTTCCTCCCCCAAGCTTCGACAGTGCTTGCTTCTGGACCCAAATCGCTGCAGATGCCAGCGACGACTTGCGCGTGTTCGACTCGGGGAATTTGAAGGCTTCTTCCATCGACAACCCTGTTTTCAGATACATCCATAGATGCATGGGGGTGTCGATTTCAGGCAGGCACGAAAGCGGCAAGGTCAGAATTGGAGAACTCTACGCCCTCTACTGCATGCTGACGGAGGGGAAGTTCAGCTTCGCAACGTTTGTCATGGACCATTGGAGGAAGCAAATCAAGGCAAAGAAAGGCAACATTTGGAGCGGGGGGTTGATCACCCCGATTGCAGATTTTGTGGGGGTCGACTTGTCACAGTTTGAGGAGCTCGATGATGACAACCGAGGTCTTGGCACGGGGGCTTTGGTGAGGATGATGATGATTTCACCGCGGGAAAGAGGTTGGTTCCTGTGGATGTCCAATGGAGACCGGTTTCCGCTGCCGAACCGGTACCTCACACACGTCACCGATTATCACTTCCGTGATAATTGGTTGATGAGCACCCCCGCACACATGAGGTTGATGACCGGTGCACAAGGAGGTCCAGGCACCTCCAGACTCCTACACCGACCACTGACCCGGCCAGACCAGAGTGAGCCACAGTCGCCCTCAGAAGTTAATGAGGAGGACGAGGACGAGGATGACGAGGGAGGACAGCACATTCCCGACCAGACTGGAGGACAGCCGCCACACCACTTCGCGGGAGAGTCTTTATCTTCCGGGGTGGATCTGGCGACGATTTACCAGTACATGCAGCAGCAGGCTGATTTGCAGGCAAACTTCCGGCGGAATGTGAACACGAGGTTGGATAACCTCGATGTTCAGATGCGGCAGATGCTCCTCAACACGCAGCCTCAGTCCAGTTCCCAGCCCCAGCAGAGTGTTCGACAGGACCCCCGCCGCCGACTGCCAGTGTGGGCATCTTTCGATGTTCAGATGGAGGATCCTTCCGATGAGGAGGAATGAGGTATCGTTTCTCTTTTTCCTTATATAACTTTCAAACTTTTCCACTCCTTCGAGTGAATAAGTTTGGGGGGATGATGATAGGAAAAGGGAAACGTTTGTTTGTTTTCATTTTTTTCTGCTTTTTGTTGATTTTTCATTGTTTTTGATGTTTTTGTTTTTTCTGAACCATCACTTCCTTGTTCTTATGCTTCAAGTTTGAACAATTGTTCTTTGCATGGCTTTTTACAGAAAATTAGTATTTTTGAACTCTTGGGTTGTGATACTTGTTTTAGGCAAATAGTCTGAGCATTGTTTAGGAGCTTTTGAACATAGGACAGTCGGAACTTTATGGTGTTATGATTGATGGCTTATCTCTACTTGAACCTGAAACATTGATTGATAATCGAGATATTTGCTGATTGAGAATGATAATCTGTGTGATAAAGTAGCCGATGATAGGAGTTGTTTTGCTTGATATGTTGATCTTTGAAACTTAAATCTTGGCATGATGACTGTTCGAAATTGGTTAATTATTAAGGAGCAACGAAATTTCTACCTTGTGAGATTTGTGCCAATTGTTTTCGTTTGATGAGTGACAAAGTTGTTAGACTTATTTCCTAGAATTTGACAAATTTCTCTCTTGAGGTTGCATTAGGTGTGGTAATAGGGTGAAAATGATTTTAGGCATGTTCTTTCAATAGCCCATCTCCCATACACTAACCTTAAATCTTCACTTGTAGCCCCTTTGAGCCTTGAATGAATTTTTCTTTGATTAGAAGGGTTGATGAATTAGATGATTGTGATTTATTGGATGGTGTGAATTGTGGGAATGTGATGAGAGGCCATGTGCGAAAAAAAGAGAGAAAAGAAAGAAATTTTGATTTGAGGGTTTCTATGGGAAAAGTTAGAAAAGAAAAAAAAATGAACATTAGTGAAAAAGAGAAAGAAAGAAGTGAGGGAAACTTACTTATGTTGTTCATAAAGCAAGTTCTTAGGAACCCCGAGAATGATGAAAAGAAAAGAAAGGAAAAGAACAAGATTGTGTGTGAAAATAGAAAAAAAAATGATGTGGTTATGATATGTTTGAGTCTTTGGGTTTGATTGAAATATTTTGAGTCACTTAGCCAAAAATATCCTACCTATTAGGTAAGCCACATTACAACCAAATAAAGACCTTTCTGATTCCCTGAAAAACCGCACTAACAAGCAGTGGAGAGATGAGAAATTTGTCAAACCTATGGTAAAATAAACTAAAACTTTGATTGTGTGAAATTTCAAAACCCTTTTTGCTTGATTGAGCGATGAGTGCAAACACTGCCCGGTGAGGTTTCTCCTTAATAGTTTACCAATGAGAATTTGTTTGAATTGCATGATTTATGTGAATGAGTGAAACATAGCTTGCAAAAGAGGCTTGTGAGGCCTTGCACACTTGTATCTGCACTTTGATTAGGATTCTTTTCTGTAAATTGATCGAGGACGATCAATGGTTTAAGTTTGGGGGAGTTGATAATTTAGGATTTTCACCAACTTATCTTATAGTTTTTTGACTGATTGTGTAGTGTTTAGATCGTTTTTGTACTTGTTTTCATGCATGAATTGGATTTTGTACTTGGAATGTCGTGTTTGATGAATCCTGCAGGTTTCTAGTCGAAAAACAGAGGAATCAGGATCCAGTGCTCGAGACCTCGTCGATCGACGAGGGCCCTTAGTCGGTCGACAAGGCATGTTGTTGCCAAACGATCGACGAAGCAAAGGAGAAGGCGATCGATGGAAGAAGGAGGCCGCGTCGATCGATGCTGTTCAGAAGCGGTCGACGAGGCAAGAAATTGAGACACGATCGACGCCAATCAGACGCGGTCGACGCGCACGTGAAAATCCTGTTTCTTATCTGATTTGGAGATAGAGGCATATCTAATCCTAGATACTGCTAGATACATCTTTCATCATTATAAATTCATGTAAATTTTGACTTTTACGAGGGAGAGAGTGAGAGCAATTATTAGAATATTAGAGTTGAAGAATTTTTATGTTTGAAGACAAGTTTCTACGAGAAGATTTCCGGATTCCAGTTTTTATGATATTCAGGTTGTATTTTTCTATGATCAATATTACCATGAATATGTGTAACTAAATCCTCTCTCAGATTCTAGGGTTTCAAACTATGAATGTATGCATGTTGTGATTAATTGAATTATTTTCCCTTTCCCTTCGTAGTTTGTGAAATCTGTGCTTATTCATAATCTTGATTTGCTGATCACATATTAGGATTATCTAGTTGATTACTTGAGACGTAACTGTAATAGTTTTCAATCGAATGAGATTCTCACAATATAATCTGATTTCTTGTCGTAACTGAAGGAGATTAATTGTAGGAATAAATCTGTAGAACTTGGGAGTTAGTTAATTTATCTTGAGACCGAGCGGAGATAGGTAATTGACTAATCTACTTTACGAATTGTCCAACAAAGAAGTTCGTAATACTTTTCTGATGTTTCACTACGAAGAGGAATTAAATTTGGGAATTAATCAATTTGTTCATACATGTCATACTTGATAGATAGATATCCCTGGAATCTGTGCTTCTCTTATTTGACTTCAAAAGCTTTTTAATTTTCCTGTTTAATTTTCGATAGCAAAGATTGCGATTTTCAAAACAACCAAAACCTTTTCATTTGATTTTCCTAATCAATATTTTCAAGAACGCCTGATTTAGTACTTAAAGATTATTCGTTACTTCTTTCCCTGTGGGATCAATAATTTTATCTTTGCCGCTGTATTATTAGCTCTGCTAAGTCGCAGTTAAATAATATTGTGATCAAATTTTGGCGCCGTTGCCGGGGAATAGAATAGAATTAATCTTACTATTAAGTCTGTGATTGAAATATTGCTTTAGGCTGTAAATTTTGTGTTTCCTGTAATTTCTTCAAGTTTTCGTACCCACCGTCGACCGACGAGGACGCCGCATTGATCGACGAAGTAGATTCTTTCCGTCGATCGACGCTAGGTCCAAGCGATCGACGTCGCTTCTGCTTTTCCAAATTTTCATTGTTTATTTCAGTTTGTTTCATTTTATTTCCAGTTTTATCTCACTACCTCCTTTGCTGTACAGGTAGTGCATGAGCACGCGAGCCAAAGGAAAGGACCCGCTCTACTATTACCCGGATATTGAAGCCACTTGCAGAAAAATCCAAAAGAATAAGCGTGTTCAGGAAAGCTCAAGTAATAACACGATGGGAGATAATGCACCACCGCCTCCACCAGTTCTAACTACAGAGGAGCAGGCTTTGCTTCTCCAAGAAGTCTAAGCTATGAGGGCGCAGATCCCACAATACGACCTCGAGAGGAACAATCCAAATGGAAGGGATCTTCGCCATAACCCACTGTTTGAGGACAATCCCGACAATGGAGAGGAAGACAATCAGGATCCTCCTCCAGAGGACTCTGACGATGAGGAGGAGGAAGAAGCCATGCAGAATAGGTACAAACCTCTGTTCAAGGAGACAGATTTCAAGATTGGCATCAATGCCAACAATTTTGAACTGAAGACCGGATTGGTACAGATGGTGCAACAAAACCAATTCGGAGGAAGAGCTACCGAGGATCCCTGTGCACATTTGGACAAATTCATTATGCTCTGCAATACTGTGAAAATTGGAGGAGTCAGCAAGAGTGCCATCCGAATGCGTCTGTTCGCATTCTCTCTGAGGGATAAGGCACAGTCATGGTTCACTACACTGGACAAAGGAAGCATAAGTACGTGGACCGAACTGAGAAACGAGTTTCTAGGGAACTTCTTCCCTCCGAATGTTATTCGGCAAAGACGGAAAGAAATTATCAGGTTCGCTCAAAGGCCTGATGAAAGCTTCAGCGAGACATGGGAAAGATTCAAGGACCTACTGAGAGCCTGTCCCGGACATGGTTTTCCGCCGGGAGAACAAGCTGAAGCATTCTATGAAGGGCTCAACGATAAAACAACCAAACTGGTGGACACCACACTTGGAGACACAGTCATGACGAAAAGTGGGAAAAAGGCCATGGAGTTCTTCCAAAAGATGGCCAACAACACTCAACGGTGGTCCACAAGCCGAACTCGGCCTGTGAAAGCTGTAGAGAAAGTGGTGGAAAAAGCTGTGGAAAAAGTTGCCGAGCAACCAGATTTGGCAGCCGAGCTGAAAAAGCTCAGGGAAGAGTTTGCTAACCTGAAGCAAGAAAAAACGGTTGCTGCAGTTGAAGCAACGCAGGGGCCCATCGAGGAGAACAATGCTGATGTGAACTTCGTTCAAAGGGGCGGTTATCACAACAATTACCGTGGAGGATTTCAGCAACACAATCAGCAGCATAACCAGCCCTATACCTTCAACCACGCAAGGAATCATCCTGGATTCTCTTATGCAAATCCTCAAGCTGCAGAGCAACCACCACCAGGATTTGCCGTACAAGGTGGAGAAGTGGTAGAAAAGAAGAAGCCAAATCTCGAGGAGATTTTAGCTAAATTCATGGAAGGATCCACCAACACTGTAACAAAGTTGAAGCAGGAAATTTCAGGGGTGAACACAAAGGTCGATCAGGTGCAAAAGCACGTGCAGATCATTGAAAATCAAGTCAGCCAGATCGCCGATGCACTTGGAACCAAACGCAAGCCGGGGCAACTTCCGAGCAACACCCAGGTCAATCCCAAGAATCAGAATCAGAGGAATCAAGTGAACGCTATCACTCTGAGAGGGGGCAAGACCTATGAAGGGCCTGAACAATCAGAAAAAGGCGCCCGAGATGAAGAAGAAGCCGAAGAAGAGGCAGAAACCGCCACATACGAAGCTCCGTTGACCGACGGAGCATCCTCGTCGATCGACGGAGCCTCAAAAGAGGCGTCAATCGAGCCTGATCAGCATCGATCGACGGCTGCCCCTGCTTTGCCAATGAAGAAACCGCCTCTGCCGTATCCGCAGCGGTTTGCCAAGACCAAGATGAACGAAAGATATGCACGATTTCTGGAGACAATGAAGAAGGTGCATATCAACATTCCATTGGTAGAAGCTCTTCAAGAGATGCCCGGGTACATCAAGTTTCTGAAAGACATGGTCTCCCAGAAAAGACCGTTCTTGGAGCATGAGACGGTCAACCTGTTCGAAGATTGCAGCGCCATCATCCAAAAGAAGATGCCGATCAAAAGGGAGGACCCGGGTTCCTTCACAATACCTTTGGAAAGGTTCTTTGTGACTCGAGGGCATCAATCAATCTGATGCCGCTTTCAATCTTCAAGCGGCTAAAGATCGGCAGCATCAAGCCCACAACAATCTCTCTTCAGATGGCCGATCGATCAGTCTCTTATCCAAAGGGCATTGTTGAAGATGTGCTGGTGAAGGTAAAGGATTTCATAATCCCTGCTGATTTTGTGGTACTTGATATGGAGGAGGATTGAAATATTCCTCTAATCCTTGGGAGACCGTTTCTGAAAACCGGAGGGGCATTGATCGACATCCGAGACGGCAAGCTGACATTCCGAGTGAACAATGAGTCCGTCACATTCTCAAGTTACAAGGAAATGCAGAAGCACGATGATGGAAGTTATGCAGAAGAATGCCACATGATCAATTGCTTCAGCCCGGTAATGTCTTCCCCCTTCACTTGTCTCAAAAGTGAGGCGGATTTTCTGGAAAACTGTTTGCAACATTCCCTCTCCTCTTCTGAAAATCTGGATGAAGCCACTGAGGAGATCCTGAATCTAGTCATGGAACTAGATGTGTTAGAGGAAATTACTCGAGAAAAGAACTTAAAAGAGAATCGCTGCCGAACCGCAACAGAGAGCCCGCGTCGACCGAGTCTGATGTCTCGTCGATCGATGCCAAGACCGCACCTGCGTCGATCGATGCAGCATCCTCGTCGATCGACGGAAACCCAGGACAGCCGATCTCCAGCTCCAATCCACCAATTCTG
>JAPKLW010010300.1:0-11402 GCA_026898455.1 Plectranthus barbatus | reverse complement strand
ATAAATTAATTAAAGTAAATATAATATAATGTATATACATATATAGAAATGGGATCATATGATAATAAATAAGTATATTAAAAATAAGAATGAATTTTATCCATTAGATCTAATTAAATAAATGACTGATATTTAATCAAGCAACAATTAAAACATAATCAAGCAATAAATGATCAAGCAACAATTGAGATACAATCAAGCAACATTGTAATCAAGCAACAACTAAAACACAATCAAACAACATTGTAAAGGTAATCAAGCGGCTTTATCATTTTATCACGGGAGGATTTTTTATCACCGGATCCAATCCCTATATATATATATATATATATATATATATAATCATATCACAAGTCCTCTTTAGATGGAAGATGAGAATAAATATGTACCTTTGATTTGTCAAATCTAATGGTTGAGATATTATTTTAATTTTATATTTGATTTTTATTTTTTATTATAAACTATAATTAAGGGTATTTAGGTAAATAAAATATGGTGGTTACAAAGAATCTTGAAATCTCTCTCTTCTCCAACTAACGTTTTATTTTTTTAATATTCTCTTTCCTTTAAATTTCTTATAAAACTTTAAATAATCATAACTCACGTAATTTAAATTATTCTTTTATGTATCATATGTCAAATTAAAGATAATTTAATAATCTTTCAAACGAAATTCATATTGCATATATTTAGCATAAAAAATCATAGTAAAAAAAATGAAACTTTGTAATTTTTCAGCTTTACATACGTTAATGCATTATCTATCATATTATGTTGCATTATTTAGTTCTAGTTATTGCATTATCCGTCATATTATGTTGCATTATTTAATTCTTCTTATTAATGTTTCAGTTTTAAATACAACATCTTTTATATTATGCATTATTTAATTTTGGTTATTGATTTATCTTTTATATTAAGTTGCATTATTCAATTTAAATTATTAATGTCAATTTACATATGTCATCACATTATACTTTATATAATGTTACATTATTTTTAGTTATTGAATTATCCTTTATATTTTGTTGCATTTTTCAATTTAATTTATTAATGTTTCAGTTTTACGTATGCAATTGTCTAAACTTTATATTATGTTGCATTATTTAGTTTAAATTATTGCATTATTCTTTATATTTTGTTGTATTATTCATTTCAACTTATTAATGTTACAGTTTTTACATAGTCATTATTTTATGTTGCATTATTTAGTTTTAGTTATTGCATTATCCTTTGTATTTTGTTGCATTATCAGTGCATTAATACATGATTTATGAATAAACTCACTAATTTTTATTTTTACTATTATATCTTATTCAAAGTATATCCAATAGGGATTTCATTTTAAAGAGAATTAAATTATCTTTAATTTGATATATGATACATGAAAAAATAATTTAAAAATTGAATGAATTATGATTATTTAAAATTTTACAAAAATCTAAAAGGAGAGAGAATAAAGATAAAACAATTAGGTATGATGAAGAGAGATAATTATGAGATGTGGTCCCCTAATATTAGATAAGCCAAATCTAATATCTATCCAAAAATGACTAAAATATCCAAGTAATCAAATCTAAATCTTAATTTTAAATTTGATCCTAACCATCCAATTTAGAAATAAAGGGTTTAGATCCATTTTCTTCTCCCATCTAAAGGGGTACTTGTCACTTTAACACACACACACACACACACACACACACACACATATATATATATATATATATGGGTGCGTTCATGGCTGAACAAGTGTCCATGAATGAACAGAGACCAAAATTCAGCCCTTGATTTCGAAAATAGACGTCCCAGATTTTCTGTTGTCATTTATCATTGTTGCTAGCTTTTTCTATCATTGAAAAGGCAAATTAGTACTAAATAGGAAAAATTAAAATGGAATTAAATCTACATGCTGATTTTTCAGATTCAGTTACCAAATCAAATGCCCCACCATTTTTCCATTATTATCATATAATTGGAAAGAGAAAATGCACCACGATTTATTCCATAATCTTAAGTTAATCGTTATCATTGTTTATGGCTTTTTGTGTCATTGTTTATGGTTTTGTGTGTCATTGTAAGGTTATTCTTTCAACTTCCACTAATATATTATCGTTAAATGTATAAACAATTTTAATTATTAGTACAATGATATTGAATAAAGATAACAATGATCTTAAAGGTGTATTATTAATCAATTAAGATTAAAATGATAATTTTGATTAAATGATATTTAATACAGGTAACAATGATAAAATAAACAGTGTACAATGCTACATATTAACTGAGTTCACACAATGTAGAAATAAATAAATAATTATCAATCCATTAAACAGGAATTCAAACAATAATACATTGACACTTATCTAAAATAACAATGATAATCGCATATGACACAAAAATAATGAAATCTGCTTGTGAAGGCGATCCACCAAGTGACAGCCAGATCGATCATCTGCGTGCCTTACATCCAACACTGCGTAGCCACACAACATTTACTAAAAAAAAATCAGTTCATGAATCCTAAATTCAAAGAAAAAAAAAATAATGATGAGTGAAAAAGGAAAGAATTGCGCACCCTGAAAAGTATGTGGATGATGAGCCAAAGCCTGAGATTGAGGATGCTGAACTATATCATTATGCTTTGTTTTCTGACAATGTGATTGCAATCGCTGTGGTGGTAAACTCGGTGGTTAAGAATGCAGAAGAGCCATGGAAACATGTATTTCATGTTGTTACTGATAGGATGAATTTCGCTGCTACTAAGGTATGGTTTAAGATGACAGCGAGGGGCTGGGTGATGGTGGAGATGGCGGCGGCGAGGGGGCGTGCGGCGGCGAGGCGACGTGCGATGGAGGAGATTAGGTTTTCTACGAAGTAAATGTAACTTTGAATAAGAATTATAGGAGAAAGATAATTAATTAAGAATGAAATATAATAAGGGTGATTCTAAATACAACCACATTTTTTCTCCCTACAGCCACTTCAAAAAAATAAAATAAAACATTCCGATTTTATCCTTGTAACTTTAAAATTTTAATAAAAAATAAAATACAAATATATAATCCTTTAAATAAAATTCCTATAAAATTGATAATATCTTCTTTTATCAAAATTAATAAAGCCCCCGTAAGCTCATTCCATACTCTCTCTTGGGGGCTTTTATCCCCGAAAATTTTAAAATTCTTTAATTGTGGTATAACATTCATTTAATTTTTCATTAATTTTATAATTATCTCCCTCTTTCTATAGATTCCGCATCAACGCAATGATATGCTTTAGGTAGGCTTCTACGCTCTGCCCTTCTCAACTTTCATGAGATCTTTAGAGCCCTGCGTCGGAGATAGAGTAAATGGTTGTGAAGCTAAATGTGGTGGAGCCGTAGAAGTGATCAGCTTGGTAGTTATTATATAGGTAACAAACACACCCTTTGATGCAAGACATTTGGCGAAAGCTAAGGCTAAGGCAGGATTGTGTAGAGAATGAATGGGATGCACATGAGGTGGACTCACAAAGAATAGCTGCAGAAGTTTGGAACGCAAAGAATGAAACATGTTGGCAATTAAATTTATATTTTTGCTCTCCTCCCAACAGTTCTTTTATAAAAACAATGACTTCAAATAAAATTGCAGGACAGGAAAACATCAACCCTGAGGAAATATTAAGTTTTGATTTTGATAGAAGATGGTATCTCAAACAGATTTTATTTTGCGGGGTTTTATTTTAGGGATTATATATTTGAATATTGGTTTTAATAAAAAAATTAAATTAACATTATAAAGGTAAAATTTGAATTTCATACTTTAATTTTTGGAAAGAGGCTATAGGGAGAAAAAAGATGTCTGCGTTTAGAATTACCATATAATAATTATGAGGAAATATATTTAATTGGCATGACTAACAACTTTATATAATTATGTGATACCTATATTACCCTTTACTTAATATAAAATTAATTAAAAATGACATGTGACACATTATGGGGCGTCCAGATTTTAAGATGAATGACTGGATATATGGTCACTGTTCATTCAGGGCATATAGTTCGGATTTGAACGCAACTCTATATATATATATATATATATATATATGGGGAACTAATCTGGTGAGAAGGCGAGAAATTTTTTTTTGTGAAAAAGTTGTTTGATTATGTTTACTATATTTGCTTGATTGTATATATTAACTATTGATATATTTAGATCTAATGAATATGATTTATTGAGACACAGATTTTTTGATCTCATTCAACTGTTTGCAGCTTTGCAGTGGGCTGACGTAGTGGTGAACTACGCCTTCTTCTTAATGCAAAACTATCTGACCGACGTTTGGAAGCTAAGCTTAACTGACGCCGCTGGAACGGCATTTACAGAATTTTACTAGTTTTCTTTCTCTACCTGGTTGACTCATTTCTTGGGAATTTCAAACTTCTCGTCTTCACTACCTTAGCCTATACCAAAGTTAGTTTACAATAGTTTTTCTCTGGGATCAATTCGATCTCCAACTCTTTTTTTTTTCAACAGGGGATGAGCCTTGTGGCTATGTCGACTCCACCCATCCTTGCCAATTTAACTCACACGTGCAAACAATTCGAGCCGCAATGCATCAGAGCGACTCAAAAGCGTCTCCTCTACTCTGGCCTGGCGTTCATAGCTGTCGGAAAAAGCGGACTGGCCACCTCCTTGAAGCCTTTCATTGAAGAACAGTACACGTGCGTCAGCAGCGCTGTATTTGCTCCGGGAAAACTTGTCATCGTAGGCTTCAAACTTTTAGTTAAGTCATCCTAGTTGCATATGTGTCTTTCTCGCTTCTTAAAATATAGGTATGGACTCTCGTGTTCGGTATCCCGGACATTTTCATCATGTTAGCCACCTTCCTTTTTCTCATCTACGCCCGCTTTTACAAGAAGGCTAGCAGCCCTCTCTCCAACATGTGCAGAGTGTTTGCCGCCGCTGCCCTCAACCCTATCCGGGAAATGAGCAGTTGTATGAGGGGATAAACCAGAAAGAATTCTCCCAAACTAGCTGTCTCAGGTGGCTGCCATTAAACAAGAGAATGCAGAGGATAATGATATCAAAGGATGGAAGCTCTGCTCCGTAGCGGAAGTTGAAGACACCAAGATCACAGTGCGTATGGTGCCAATGTGGATGACCTTTGTAGTATGTGGGATCGTTCAGTCTACCGGAAACACCTACTTCGTCGCACAAGCAGGCAGCCTCAATGGCAACATAGGAATTTTGAAGTTCTCCACTTATTCATCTCTACTACACATTATCCCTATTCTAATACTTCATGCAGCAAGGAGCTCCACAAAGATGCTGCTCAACTACATACAACGAGAAATCTACAAAACATGGGGTCCTGTCTGGGCGCCGTCAGTAGGGATTGCATTGGGCATGATATGTTCGATACTATGCTGTATTAGCCGGGGTGGAGAAGATGAGACTGGCGGCTGTTACAAGGCACAAGCCCGATGATGACATCCCCTTGAGTTTATATTGGCTGCTATTTCAGTTCCTTCTTCTGGGTGCCCTTGATTCACTATTGATGAATAACGTGAATGCGTACTACAAAGAGCAGTCTCCTGAATCCATGGACACTTACATCGATAGCTTCACTCAAGGTGTGTCGGGCTTGGGATACATAAGCAGCACGCTCTGCGTTTATGTATAAGTGAGAGAGGAGGCAGAGCTAACTGGTTTCAGGTGACGTTGAACATGAGCCGTTTGGATCGTTACTACTGGGTCCTAGCGGCTTGGAGCAGCGTCAATCTTATGGTGTTCGTGTTGTTGGCAATGAGATATAAGTACCAGAAGTCGAGGGAAGAAGAGCGGGAGGTGGAGGGTGCCGTTGATGATTGTTGTTCTGCACTTCTTCAGAGATGTTTTTAGCATGTTTCCACACACTCATCTCAATTTAAATAGTAAATTCTAATCCCTCTCCATTCCAATTATAGACCTTTATTAAAAAAAATGTTAATCCTTTTAAGGTAGCCCAACAATTACTAGCAATGTCCATATGTTTTGGTCATAAACGGTTCAATAAAATTAATTTGATCAAACTGAATGAAGTAATTTATTCAGCCGAATTAAAGTGTTTTAATTAAACTGAATATTAATGGTTTGATCAATGCTCTATCTCTCTCTTTGACTTTTTTTTTTTTTCCCTCTCTCACTCCGATTATTGTTATGGCTATGAAACATATGTATATGAATTTTATTATTAGCATAATTCATTGAATCAACAGTCAAATTGGTCAAATGTTACATTAATTTTATTATTTGCATTATTCCTCAAATTACATGATGTCTTATTACATGGGCGCTCTACAGTTTTATCAGTTGTTCTTGCCAATGTCATAAATCTTGGATATTCATTCCTCGCCACGATAGAGGGCATTAGAGGTGGTGTTATGACCCGAAAATGAGCAAGCCCATTTTTGGAGTCCATCAAAGAAAAATGCCCGAGTCCACAAAAGATTAAATTCTCCAAGAGACGAAGCTCGAACCAAATAAACCTATGATCGAGCTAACAATGCCGAGCTCAAGAAATATTCGAGCTGATGTTGCCGAGCTCGAAGTAGCAAGCTGGCAAGGTGTCAGCTAAGGTAGCTCAATCCAATAGGTACGATTGTTCGAGCCAGCTATTCGACCGAAGTGGCTGATAACTCTCTTAAAGAGTTATTATTTTGTGTTGAATTCGATTAATTACTCCTTAATATAGACTTGTTTTATAGGATAAATGCTATAATATACGTTAATTGGTTAGTCTTTTAAATTTAGGTTTATTATGTAGTGTTATGTTAATTACGAGTTTTTGCGAGAAGAATTGTTTGAATAGTATCACAGGTCTTATCATGCTGGAGCATAACAAGAGCACGAAGGGTTGATATGATGTCGCAGCATAAGACCAGCATGATAAGAACTCTAATAAGAAATCTTCGGGACCACAGCAGACAGGATCTTGGCACTTTTCAGATCTTGTCCCAAAAGCAGGATACGTGTCACCCAAGAGAATTATCAGAGCTGGAAGGCAGATGGAGGAGCCACGTGTAAGGTTAGGATGAGGCTGAAGGGGGACAAGGGAGATATTTTCAGGAGGAAAATAACATTATTGGAGATACAAACAGCTGGGAGAGAAGAATCAACATAGGAGTTTGAGCAAGGAGAACGAGGAGTTCGTGAGAAGCAGAAGTGGATGTGGTGACAGCCTTGAATAGTTTATCTTTATTTTACAAACTCATTTAACATTTCTGCATAGAGGATGTTCGAAAACATGAACTTGAATGTTATTTGCTTTTTATCTTTTGTAAGCATGAGCTAAACCTTTTAAGCTCGGGTTATTGACTGATTTATCTTCTTGAATATATGTTGAAGTTGCTCTCGTATTAAGTCTGGTGTTTGATTTCGATTCTGGTTTGTTTGTTTATCTAAACACGACAGTGGCAGGTAGAGATCTCGCCTAGTGAGACCGAGAGGAGATCTATGATGAGGGAATCGTAGTCAATCTTGATCTCTAGTGTAGACATACATGTAATCTAAGACTTGCAAGAACCCCTATTCTGAAATGGTTTGTTTGAAGGCAAAATCTATCATAGATATATGAAGGTTAGCAAGAAAACATAGATCTAGCACTATGATGATAGTCTAGACAGAAAAGAGTGTGGTTGCAAGAACCAGAGTTAATGTCTGAACGATGCTGCAGCATATAGGAGAGTAGATGAACAAAGGTCAATAACCCAAGTGCATTTTATTCATCGATTTAAAAAACCATAATCTACTAGTTTATGATTATTTTGTGGGAAGAATTAGTATTAATTGTTTTAGCACTGTTTGGTTTCATTTTATATGCTTTATTGTTATGTTAGTTTGGAGAAATCACAAAATACACTTATTCACAAGCAATAGAATGTGCACGATTCACTTTCACTCCCTTGGGTACGATATCTGGACTTAAGATCTGTATTACTTGTTAGACATATGTGCACTTGCGTATAATTTTAATAGCTACTAGCACAACAACAAGCTTTTGGTGCCGTTGCCGGGGAGTGATTAGTATTGAGTCAGAATGCTATTTTATTGTTTGAATTTGCATGCACAGTTGGTTAACTGAAGCTATAGGAAACTAATCATTTTCTATAATTGTAGGGAACACTAGCAGTGTATGAGCGAGGAAACAATCAGTGAAATTTTCTTATTTGATCCTCAGATAGAGAGAACTTTTAGAAAGAACAGAAGAAAGCAAAGAGCTAGAAAGATGGCTGAAAGAATCCCTGAGTCGGTGGGTGAGATGGAGATTCCAGTTAATGAAAGAGATCGGATAATCAGAACTTATACAGCACCAAGGTTCTTGGAGTTTGATCCAGGGGTTGCGAGACCGGAAGTACAGGCACAGCATTTCAAGTTGAAACCTGTAATGTTTCAAATGCTGCAAAGTTTGGGGCAGTTCGGGGGGCAGGCTACAGAAGGTCCACATTTGCATTTGAAGTCTTTCTTAGAGATCTGTGATAACTTTAAGCTGCAAGGAGTTACACCCGAGGCCTTGAGGATGCGGTTATTCCCTTTCTCACTAAGGGACAGTGCAAAAACCTGGCTTACTAATCTACCACCAGGATATGTCACTACTTGGAACAAGCTAACCGAAACCTTTTTGTTGAAATATTTCCCTCCAACAAGAAATGCGCGATGTAGGAATGCAATCATGGCATTAAACAGGAGGATGAGTCTGTTAGTGAAGCATGGGAAAGATTCAAGGAATTGTTGAGGAGATGCCCAAACCATGGAATACCTTATTGTATTCATATGGAAATTTTCTACAACGGGCTGAATGGTAATTCAAGAATGATGATAGACGCTACATCTGGAGGAGCATTGTTGGACAAGACATACAATGAAGCTTGTGAAATTCTGGACAAAGTGGCTGCTAATAACTATTTTTGGGCAAATTCAAGAGCAGCAGCTATCTCCACTCCTAAGGTAGCAGGCGTGCTAGAAGTTGATCCAATGAAAGCTTTGACTGTGCAAATGGAGGCTCTAGGAGCAACCATGAAGAGTATTGAGAAGAATACCAGTCCAAGCAAAGCAACTCCAATGTGTACAGAAACTTCAGGACCTCTGGATTGTTTTTACTGTGGGGGAGCACACCAATTTGAGGAATGCCCATCAAATCCAGCGTTAGTTTGCTATATGGGAAACATAAATCATCATCACCAGACTAATAATCCATATTCAAACACTTATAATATCGGGTGGAGAAATCATCCAAACTTTTCTTGGTCTGGACAAGGAAATCAAAATGCTGCAGCAAGGGAGCAGCATTATAACAAATGAGGTTATAATCAACAGCAGAGTTTAGAAGCTCCACCTCCGAAACAAGAGAAAACCATGGAGGAAATGATGAAGGAATTCATGACTCAAAATGAGGTGCGACTTAAAAATCAAGATGCTCTTATTCAGAGCCAAGCATCTTCCTTAAGGAGTCTGGAAGTACAAATGGGGCAATTAGCCAATGAATTGAAAAACAGGCCACCAGGAGCCTTGCCGAGTAATACTGAGAATCCAATGAATGGAAAAGAGCACTGTAAAGTTGTCACACTTCGAAGTGGGAAACAGTTTGAAGAGAGAAGGGTTGAGAATCTGGAAATAGGAGAAGGATCATCATCAGGAACTACGGTAACCAAGGAAAATCTGCAAAAAGATAAGTTGTTGGAGAAGGAGGATGTGTCCCCTGATCTTAGAGTAGAAGAAGATCCTGTAGAGAAACCTGCAGAGATGCCTGAAGGAAACACTTCTAAACCTAAGAGAAAATCTGGTTTGGAGGAATATGATTATGCACCACCACCACCATACCCAATCAGATTTAAAAAGCAAAAAGAAGAAGAACAGTTCAAGAAATTCCTGGAAATGCTGAAACAAATTCATATCAACGTACCATTGGTGGAAGCACTTGAGCAGATGCCAACTTATGTGAAGTTTTTGAAGGACATTTTGTCAAAGAAAAAGCGGTTGAAGGAATTTGAAACAGTGTCATTATTTGAAGAAGTAAGTGGACCTCTAAGGAGACAGATTCCTGCTAAGTTAAAGGACCCAGGGAGTTTCACTATCCCTTGTTCTATCGGAGGTGGAGATGTGGGTAGGGCTCTATGTGACTTAGGAGCAAGTGTGAATTTGATGCCATTATCAATTTTTTTAGAAATTGGGCATTGGAGGGGCTAGACCTACTACCATTTCTCTTCAGTTAGCAGACAGATCCACTGTACATCCTGAAGGAAAGATTGAAGATGTGCTCGTGAGAGTAGACAAGTTTATCTTCCCTGCAGATTTTATTATTCTAGATTATGAAGCAGACAGGGAAGTGCCAATTATTCTGGGAAGACCATGTCTTGCTACAGGAAGGACACTGATTGATGTAGAGAAAGGGGAGTTGATTATGAGGGTACAAGATGAACAAGCTACTTTTAACTTGTTTAACGCCATGAAGGTTCATGATGATTCTGAGGAATGTTTTTCGGTGGATGTACTGGAGTCAGCAATAGAAGAATATTTTGAGAAAAATCATTCTGGGAAAGAAGATGATGCTTAGGAATTACCAAGTGAAGCTGCAGCATGGGTAGAGCAAGGGCAAAAGTTTGGGGGAGTTCGGCAACCATTTGAACCATTGGATCTGTTATCTAGAGAAATAAAAGGGACCAAGTCTTCTATGGAGGAACCTCCAGAATTAACTCTAAAACCTGTACCTGCTCATTTGAAGTATGCTTACTTGGGTGAATCAGATACATTACCTGTGATCATAGCAGCAAATCTGAAGGAAGAAAATGAGCAAAGTTTGTTGGAACTGTTGAAAAGGCATAAGCGAGCAATAGGATGGACTATATCTGACATCAAAGGGATAAGACCTACAATCTGTATGCATAAAATTTTGATAGAGGAAGGAAGTAAGAATTCTATTCAACCACAGAGGAGGCTAAATCCCAATATGAAAGAGGTAGTGAAGAAAAAGGTGATTAAATGGTTGGATGCAAGGATTATCTTTCCCATATCTGACAGTTCTTGGGTAAGCCCTGTGCAATGTGTTCCCAAGAAAGGAGGAGTTACAGTAGTTCAGAATGAGAACAATGAGATGATCACTACAAGGACAGTAACTGGATGGAGAATTTGAATTGACTACAGGAAGTTGAATGATGCAGAAAAGAAGGATCACTTTCCTTTACCATTTGTAGATCAGATGTTGGATAAGCTAGCCGGACAGGAGTTTTACTACTTTTTGGATGGATATTTAGGTTATCATCAGATAGCAATAGCTCCAGAACATCAAGGATTGACCACATTTACTTGTCCTTATGGAACATTTGCTTTCAGGAGAATGCCTTTCGGATTATGCAATGCTCCAGCAACATTTCAGCGTTGTAT